>WJSH01040676.1:0-26206 GCA_009757365.2 Lepidium campestre | reverse complement strand
CGTGCTAAAAGGTTGAATTGTGTTCATATGATTGATTATCTTCCTGGGTTCCTCACATCTTTGCAAATAAGGTGCATTTGATTACTGCTTACACTAAATTGTTAGACTAATGGGCCAATCTCCGAGATTAGGCAGAAAGACTTGTTTGTTCTTGTCTTATTGTGCACTCATACAGGGGGAGATGATAGTGTGATTCTAGACGAATTCAAATGTCTGATTATGGCGAGAAACGCTTTAGGGGGAACACAACAACAAATAAAATGTGTCACATGAACCTAATTGGTATCACAGGAACCTGATTGGTGTCACAAGTACATGATTGCTTGAGATGCACATCAAGCCAAAAAAGGGAAGATTGAAGATGTGTGTTCCACTTGACGAATATTTGGCGCATAAGTTTTGGTGATTTGAAGCTTTGAAAATAAAAGGAAATCTTTGAGAGAAAAAATGAAAAGATGAAGATATGAAAATATACTCATAACAATATTTCCTTTTGATAAAAGAAAATCATTGAAAGCATTCTAGGTCATAGAGGAGCATATAAATAAGCTTCAAAAACGCAGCCTAGGTTTTCAGAGGTTTTGAGAGAGAGTTTTTAGAGAGAGATTAAAAAAGCTTAAGCTTATCAGGGTTCTTTTTAGACATGTTAGAGTTGTATTTCAGGTTTAGGAAAATAGATTTAGGTTCGTTTCTGAGAGAGTAATTTCCAACAAAGTGATAAGATGTTGTAAGAAAAGTTATAATTGAATAAATCTAGTTTTTCATGTGTTTACAACGTTTTGTGTGCTTTTTAGTGTGTTTACAAAGTTCTGTGTGCGGATTAACATCAACAAAAACCACTTTCTAATTCAAAATTTCCTTTGCCAACCACCCGGTTTTGGTGTCTTTTTGGGTAAAAATGGCCTCCATGCTCCTCTTCCTCCTCGCCGGTTGAGTGAAGTTGGTGAACTTTCCACCCTCTCTCAGGATACTGAAGAGTATAAGATGAATATCTCACCTAGTTTGAAGAACGTGTAAACTGTGAAGTTTATCTACGAAGTTTCATCTCCTTTACCTGGAGAAAGAACACAATAACACCATATCAGTCTTCGACAAGGTATAAGCTCAAGTTCTTAAGGTTTCTTAACAATGTCGAACATAATACCATATGAGGATAAAGGTAAAGGTAAGATGACTCAAACCTAATCTCCAAAAATTTATAGGGTAAAAGTCCCTTCTTTTGACAACTCAGAGATGATATCTAAGCATAAACTCACCTAAATTGGGAAAGAAACAAACCATAAACAACAAAGGATATGGTCTCTAATCCCTTTTATCTCTGAACATTTGAGAACATTTGAGAACATTTGAGAACATTTGAACGAGCTGTTGGAGAAGATCTAGAACAAGGTATGTTTCAGTTTAGATTCAAAAATGAAGCAGATTTGCAAATGGTCCCGGATAATAGACCATACCAATTTGCTAAGTGGATGCTTATTATACAGTGCTGAAACTTACAACAAATGCCTATTTCCCTTCGTTCATTCCTTTTTGGATCCAAGTCTAAGGGATACCTATCCACCTTTGGTCAAAGGAGACTTTGACAAGTATTGGTTGTAACATCGACAAGTTTATAACCTACGAAATTATCCCATCAGTTGCTAGAATGAAGGTTTTTATTAATGGACTTCAACCATTAATAACTATCTCTAAGGTAGAGTTTGATAGTGGAGAAAGCTCACCATATGTATGAGAAACTTGACAAGTTCTGTCATCGTTGTCTCATGCTATGCCATAAAGACAAGAGATGTGAGTTAAATGAGAAACCAGACAAGTCTAAGAGAAAAACTAAGGTGCCTAACCTGCTAGTCATATCTTCTCATCGCAAGGAAGATGCTGGAAAACAATCATGAGGATCTAAGAGTAATGAGAGAAGACAATACTCCAAAACTAATCCTTCAAACTACCATCAAAGTGATGGACATAAGGAAAGATCTCTGGTCTCAAACTACTTAAAATCTAACATAGCTAGATCAACATTGTCCACGTCACATCACCCAAAATTCATGGAGTACAAGTCTCCTAAATATAGAGGACGAGACAACAATGAGAAATTAGAGAGTATATATCATAAGAAGATTCCAAAACAAAGAGAACTAGACCATGTACATGGACAATATGAAGTACAGAAATCATAGTCTTCAATACCTAGGAGACCTCCTCTAGAAAGAGAACTGAACCTGGACCAAACTACTCGAGAGCTCCCTACACATACGATTGAATAAGCAATGGGGGAATTGAGGGAGGTTATGGTTTAATATGCTAGTTATGCAGACCCAATTGAAAGTTCTACAAGGTTATTTCGTACCCAACAAACTGAACTTGCAGGAAAATTTGAGGAAATTACAACTACTCGAATGGTACGGTCCGCCATTGAGATCCATAGTCCAGAACCTGTTGCTGGAAATGAGACCATTCAAAGGGAGATAATCCTTACACTGCAAATAATAAGTCCTTGTTAAACTGGTAGTCTTGCAATGATTGTTCCTCAGTCATCAAACACCAGGAGAAAAAATGATATAACCAACTCAAAAAGGCGGAAAAGCCTAGCCCAATTGGAGGATTTAAAGTGAATACCTGTAAGAAGAGAATGATACAAGTGAAACCATCACCAAAAAGGAAGATAACTCTATGAAATACTGTGAGAGCCCTTAGTTCTGGCCGAGTAGTGGCCAAGAACATGCTAATATGGAGGTAGGGGAACCAAGCAACATTCAACAAATCAAGTTAATCCTTGCAATGAAGAAACATAAGATAGATTTTCAAAATCCATCGCATCCAGATCCTTAAAGCTATTGAGCTGGAATTGGTAAGGTCTAGAAAACCCGTTGACAGTTTGACATCTAAAGGAGCTATCTAAGCGATATGCTCCAAACATAATTTTCCTTATGGAGACGAAAAAACTCAGATGCTATGGTGAATAAATTTATACAGATTTGGATTTCTCCTACTGTTTAATTGTTACTCCTCATGGACATGGTGGCGGGGGATGATCTGTTATGTGGAAAAATAAAATTAATCTCAAAGTAAAAAATAGCTCATACTCCACATTGATACATTAATCAGATATAAAGGCAAACTATTCTACACCACCTTTACCTATGGCGACACAGATAAACAGTGAAGAAGAGAGCAATGAATACATTACTTAGCTGGAATGATGCTCGCAATTCCCCATGACTAGTGCTGGTATACCTCAGTGACTTAACATGTAATGATGAAAAACAGGGGGTCCTCCCAATGCAAATAATTTATTCTCAGACTTCAGAATTTTCCTCTCAAAAGGCGATTTATTTGACCTACAACACTCATGTGACTCCCTCTCTTGGCAGGGGGTTAGGCAGAACCATGTGGTCCGCTATAGGTTAGACAGAGCTCTTGCAAAATTTGACTACACAATCATGCTCCATGCAAGTCGGTGTGAATATATGTGGTTTGAGAGATCTACTCATAAACCTCTCCAATATGCCTTGAACTTGACAGGAAAAAAAGAAAATGAATATTCAGGTATGATAGGAGATTGGATTTTGAAGAGGAGCTTAAAAATATTATCACGTAGGTCTAACATGAAAATAAGTAAAAAGAAGTGCCTTAACACTTTAATAGTATCAGATCAACCATAATTTATTAGACTAGACTGGGATAAAATAGAAAAACAGCCTCCTACAAATATTAGAGCTAAAACAATTTTTGGAATAAGCAATGAACCATTTATCAGAGAGATTAGTCTGAAACTTCAGAATTTTAACCTCACAGAAGAAGCTTATTGTCGGCAGAGAAGTCAAATTTTATGGCTAGATTTGGGGGATAAAAACACAAAATTCTTTCACACTGCCACAAATAAAATAAGAGCTTTAAATCGTTTTGCAGTTCTAGAAGATGCTGATGGCAATGCAATGTATAAAGAGGAAGAGATCAGTGAGGTAATACCAAACTACTTCCAAAAAATCTTCACAAAAATTCCACTCCAATGCAGTAGGGTGGTTGAAGAAGCTCTGTCCCCACAAATTTCCGACGAAGATAACGATATATTGATCTCCATGCCATCCCATCAGAAAAAGAGATTTACCAAGCGATTCATTCAATACATGCTGACAAGACATCTGACCCAGATAGTTTTTCGGCCTCTTTCTTCTGTTCTAACTGGTTAGTTCTTGGACCTGCAATTAATAGAGAAATCAAATATTTATTCACTTCCAATTTTATGCCAAAAATAATTAATGGGACTCTTGTAAGGTTAATTCCTAAATGCTCAAATCCTAGAAAAGTTTCAGATTATAGACTGATTGCTCTAACCAATGTGGTTTACAAAAGCGTGGCTAAGATTCTGGCAAGGAAATTAAGGCCTATCTTCCATTAGATTATTTTCTTTAACCATTCAACTTTTATTCCACAATGATCAATAACATATAATGTACTAATAACTCATGAAATCCTCAACACGCTCAAGACATCTAAGGCAAAGAAACATGGAGCTCTAACTATAAAGACGGACATAAGTAAGGCCTATGACCGGTTAGAGTGGGAATTCATCAAAGCAGTCCTAATTTGCATAGGATTTCACCAAAAATGGATTACCTCGATTATGGCTTGTGTTACAATTATGGCATAATCGTTCATCATTAACGAATCACCTATAGGGGACCCACTCTTTTCATACTTTTTCATCTTGTGTAGTGAAGTCTTGACTGGTTTATGCCTAAAAACACAAGAAGATAAGAAAAGGTTAGGACAGAAAGTTGCTGCAATTGGCCAACAAGTAAATCATCTTTTATTTGCGAACGACACTATGTTTTTCTACAAAATGAACACTCAAAGCCTCAAAACACTGCAGGAAATCCTTAATAAGTATGAAGATTCTTCGAGAAAAATGATCAATAAAGCCAAATCATATATTACTTTCTCAAGAAAAACTTTTCAGTTTTCACCTTGTAAGAGAAAGCATAAAGAATAAATTACAAATCCAAAATGAAGGAGGAGTGGGCATATACCTAGGTCTATCAGAGCACTTTTTCCAAAGAAAGAGAGATCTATTTGCAGGTATAATTGACATAATTAAATAAAGGCGTATCATATTGTATAACAAGTTCATTTCGCAAGCGGGCAAGCAAGTGATGTTAAAGAGTGTACTTACTACAATGCCTTTGTATGCAATGTCTTGCTTCTTGGTCTATATATCTCCCTCTGCTCACGAATCCAATTCTAAATAACTCGATTTTGGTGGGACTCAAGTGCCAGAAAGAAAAGAATGGCATGGCATGTAAAAAATTGATCAAATCCAAGATAAATGGAGGAAGATAATTTTATGATATGTGAACCAAAGTCTTCTTGTTCTCATGGTTAGAGAGAAATTTTGAAAGGTAGAGATATGTTAAAAGACAATTTGGGTTGGGCGATAGGAAATGGATCTGAAGTGAGAGTGTGGAAGGAAAATTTGTTATCCACCTCAAAACCATCAGCTATATACAACCTTGTAAAAGAATCAGATGAAGATTTATTAGTGGCAAGACCTTATCCACCCGATCTCAAAGGAGTGAGATCTATATGTGGTGAGAGAAAGAGTCTCTCATTTAGAACAAGATATCATATCTATCAAAACTAGTAGAATAGGAGCAAGAGACAAGCTTATTTGGTTGGTCCATCCAAGTGGGATATACACCACAAAAATATGATATTTCTCTGCTCGAATCTAGCAACAAAAGAATCATGATACACATTTCAAACACAATGGTTACAGGAAGTATGGATGTTGAAACTACCTCCTAAAATTCAGCTTTTCCTTTGGAAAACTCTCTTCGGTTCCCTCCCAGTGGGTGAACGTTTAGTTAGCAGACATATACAAGTTGATTCTACATGTAAACATTGCAATGAACTTGAGATAATTGGGCATGTACTTTTCCAGTGCAGCTAAGCTCGACAAGTATGGATCAAGCCCCAATTATCACCAGTAGCAACATGGCGACAACTCTTGTTGCAAAAGTCTGGAAGAGCATCATGAAACTCCAACCACTTCCACCCATAGGTTTGATCAACCTCTTTCCCGGAATGGATCATATGGAGTATCTGTAAATCTAGAAATAGCCAAGTCTTTAAGAATAGAACATTCACTACTATAAAGACTATTTTAAAAGCAGTTATTGATGCAAAAGAGTGGAATAATGCACAATCAACGAGCAAAAACCCCAATATGAGGCTTATGGATAAATCTAGATATGAAATTTCAGGAGATAATACTTGTTTTGTGGATGTGGCTTGAAGTGTGAGTCTGAGAAAGGCTGGTCTTGGTTGGATCTTCTTCAATTCCCAGCATCACCACCCAATCAAAGGAGCAATGCTAATCCACCACGTTTCGTCACCATTAACGGCGAAAGCAGCAACAATGAGAGCAGCGATGGAGGATGCCATTAAGAGGCTTCTCCAATCTGGTAATCAAGTCTGATTCCAGTTCACTCATACGAGACATATTGAAACTAGCTCTTCCATTTCTGAGTTTCATGGAATCCTATCGAATATCTCCAGCCTTCTCACATATTTTGAATTGATCTCATTTACATTTATCAAACGTGATTATAATTCTCTAGCGGATACGATTGCTAACTCCTTTAATTAATATAAATGGGCATTATTTATTTGTCAAATAAAAAAAATTACACTAATTTTTTTATAAAGTCAATAGTTATTTTAAAAGCATTATAACCAAATTAACCTTTTAAAATAGTTTACCTGTCTTTTTGCATTGACAAAACGAAAAGTTAACATGATGATATTTTTTTTACTAAAACCTACATAATAATATACAATACTTATTATATATGATATAGAATAGACGATATAAAATAATAAGAACTGTTCATCTATATGGTATACAAGGATGACGAGAATGAGAAGAAAAAATAAAGAGAATGATAAGGAGGAGAATGAGGAAGAGCGGAAGGGAGATGATGAGAAAGAAAATGAGAAGGAGGAGAAATAGAGGAATGAGGAAGAGGAAGAGGAAGAGGAAGAAGAAGAAGAGGGGAAAAGGAAGAGGAATAAGAGGGGAAGAGAGGAGGAAAAGAAGAAAAACATTCATGTTATAAGATTTTTTAAAAATTATGTATAAACGAAGTCAATAAAGAAAATAGAAGTTCTATATAAAATAGAATACAACAGAATAATATGTTATATATAAAATTTTATAACAAATTCGTCTTTTACAATAGTTTCAGGTCATTTTAAAAAATTTAAATTTTAGTACGTGTAGAAAAAAATCTATGTTTTTAATTTTTTTTAATTTTTTAATTATTTTTTTTATTTTAGATTTGAATTAATTTTTTATTAAAATATATAATGAAAATAAAATAGGGAAGTAGAAATAAAGTCAAAAGATAAAAAATATTATTAACTAAATAGAAAATGGTAAAATTAGGCATTTCGGATTTCTGGTTAGTTTCGGTTCGGGTCTTTGGATTTTCGGGTTTAGAGATTCAGGACCCATTAGGCTATTTTTTATTTTCAGATTTGGTTATGTTCGGATACTTTCGGATTCGGGTACCTATGAAAAGACTTGAAAAGCTTCGGGTTTGGTTTGGGTTTAGTTGAGCCAGTCAAACCATCTGTTCCCTGTCCCTACCGGAAGCCTACTTTCTGACTCTTAGCCTCCGGGTATTTTTATATATATTATTTTAAAAATTTTCAAACTAATAAAGATTTATGAATATTTTGGAATTTTTAGTTATTTTAATTTTAAATTACTAATATATTGAGATTTATAATTGTAGATTTAGATATTTAAGTTATTAAAATTGTAAACATAAATAATGATTTTCAAAAATATACTTATATTTTTGATTTTCGATTATCCTTTTGGTTTTTGGTTTGGTTCAAATTTGAGTTATGGTTTTCTAGTATATAGATGTAGGACCCAGTCAACATTTACGTTGGATCTAGTTCGGTTCAGGTCCTATATTTTGGGTAGGGTTTGGTTCGGGTCTTTGGGTCCGGGTAAAATGTCCAACCCTAAGTAATATGACAAATATTGTAGAAGGAAAAACAACTATTTTCAAACTGAATTGTTTCCTACGTGAATTTAGAGACTCCATTTTTTTCTAATTTATGTGCTTAAAAAAATTAAATAACCTACATGAACTTTTATAATTAGGCCATTTATAATTAGGCCAAAATCTTAATTGACTGTTAATCTCGTTAGTCAACAGTTAATCATCTGTTTTTAGCATATTATGTTGAATGTTGACATGTTAGAACAAATATTTTAAAGTGAAATGTTTGATAAAGTTAGAGGGATTCCAAGCATATGTAGGTATGGAGAATCAGTTAGTTTGATGACATTATAAATAACTAAAAACCCTCCAAGATTGTTTTATGCTTGTTACAATGGATGAGAGGGTAAATTTTATATTTTAGTTCTATTTTTCAGATAGCCTCATTTATATGGTTTCAATTGTATCGTTTTGGTAGCTTCATTTACCATTGTTTGAACTTGAACAATTAAATAGGAAAACTGGAATCATGTATTGAAATGGATTGATAGGGATATGGTAGAAGAGATTGAAGATTTGATAGACAAAGTCGACAATGTTGAACTCGATGGAAATATGATGCAAAAGAGCTTAACGGTTTGTCAGTCCAAGATTGAGAGTTAAGAAAATGATTTTCTCTGTTTGAGGTTGCTATTGGAAAGAATCTTTAAGAATGTAACATGCAAATCTGAAGCTTGAAGAACATCATGGGTTTCGTTTGTATTATTGTAGTTATTTTTAAGTTTATGTTTTGTCTAATTGTGTTTGTCATTGTGTGTTAAGGATGTAAGAACAACTATGTTATAACAAGTGTTAAGGAGTACTGATAATCTAATTGTGTTTAAAGTAATTTTGTTGTTTAAATAGGATGATTAACACAAAATGAAGAAGTAATCAACAAAAACTGAAAGAAGAGTTTCAGACTTGTTGCATACAGTTGATTGAATAACAGACCACCAAAGAAGCAAACTAAAGCATAAGAGTTGAAAAACAGACGATGATAGAGTTCTTGTAAGAGACAGAAAAAAACATTCGACTTATTTCCCCCTCGAAGTTTTGTTATAGCATCAATCAGTCACGAACTTAGGTCATAGTTCCAATTGCACCCAGTTTGGAAGTTAAATACCTTATGTCACCCTAGATATAAGTTTAAATTGTTATTACACCCAAATTGAATTGGTCGGTCTGAATTGGAAAATCGATACTATTTTACATAACAAACCGTAGTAACTCAATTTTCTACCCGATTGTATAACAAATACCCCATCCATATATTAAATAATACAAGTTTCTTATATTATACACCCGATTAAAATACCCAAATTCCCAAATTACGAACCTTAACGCTTCTTATCTCAAATCAGATTTTCGAAGGATGAACAGCATATTGGAATAATCGAGTGGGACTTCCAATCCGAGGTATAAGGGAAAGGTAAATGGTGTTTCAAAGACTTGATGGTGTGGGTCATCGACAATTGTGAAGCTTTCGAGAACATACGCAAATCCATATCGGCGGTACTATCGGTGTGCGTTAGCGACTGCTCGTAAGGTAAGTTGATTCTCATATGTAGTGTGAATTGCATTGTTTTTGTGTGGATTATAATGAAAGTTATTTATTTTGTAGATGACAAATGATAGTCATGTATTTGTGTGGAGTGACGAGGCCATTTTAGATGAGATAGATACAAGATTAATATCTATTGAGAAGCTAGAGAAGAAGGTAACAGGGAAAGGAACAAAGATGGAAGAGATGCAAAAGATGTCGTTTGAGAAGATGGAGAATGAGTTGACACAGGAGGTTGATGGGATATTGGAGGCTGCAAAGTGTAGGATGAAACAAGCAAGCATCGTTGGTGTTTTGGATTGTGTTATCATTTTAGGAGTTAGAAACTTATAGGTTGATGGTTGAAGATGGTGTGTTGATTTAGTTCACGATAGTGTTATGAGTGTTGTTGGTTTTTGGATTACATGATCAGATTTTATTTTGTTTAAGATCATGTTCGTCAAAGGATATTGTAAGAATATGCTCGGTTATCATTTGGTTTATGTGCCTCATTGTTTCATTTGATCTTGTGATTCACTTGATTTTTTGAAGTAAATATAGATAGAAAGACACTTAATTAACTAAAAGTGATTGATTCATTATAGAATGATCACAGTAGACAAAAGAGATAGCTCGATTAATTGATCACAAGTGTTTGATCAAAATAGAAAAAAGAACCAGAATTGATAACTAAAGTTTGATCAAAATGGACAAAAGAGATAAAACGATTAAACATAAGTAGGGTCCAAAAATATAAAGCAAAAAATCAGTATCTAAAATGATTGTTAGAAACACCACAACAATCTATTTCGACATACTTAGAGGTGTCTGACTTAATGGTGGCTGACTTAGAGAATATTGATGGCTTAGAACAATAACTTGAGAAGATTTCTAACTTAGTGGTGGTTGGGAAGAGGATTCTCCTTGAGAAGACTGAATGAGAGTAAGCTGAAACAAAGACAGTACTAAGTAATCTCATGTGTTATGTAAATTAAAGACAAAACTGTGTAAATTAACAAACTTGTCTGCCTTTCCTGTGAAACCTTGAGTTATGGCCTCCAACACCACAAATCCTATAGTGCATAACACGATTTTGCTTCTTCTTGACTGGTGACTCGTTTTTGTCCTTCTTTCTCTTGTCTTTCTTGGCTTTATTTTTTCTTCTAGGTTGTAGAGGCTCCGGAGGTTGGTGAATTGGTGGCCCATCCACTCGTGGTCAAAATCTTGCACCTCTCATTGGTGTTATACCCTCTTCATATATCTTCGTCCAAATGACCGTTTTGAACCAATATGCAACAAAATCTTCAACCTCCAACTTCCTGCTCAGAATCATTCCATAAGCATGCTCACAGTGGGTCCATGTGTATTACTTTTGCCCATATGAGATTAAGACATACCCTTTTCATCTTCCAGTGTTCAATCTTCTTTTACTTTTCTCACAAACCAGAGCCAGTTAGATAGGTTTTCCACTTGTACCACAGCCCATGCTATAGGATAAATTGCATTATCCGTATCACGACCTAATGCAACTAACTACTACCCCTTTATTTTACTTCTAAGAAAACACCCATTCATACCAATCAGTCTCCTACAACTACCTTTCCACGACAACCTCAAAACATCAAAACAGACATAAAACCAATTAAACTCATCTAACCCTTCAAAATTTCTTAATGTCTCAATACATACAGTGATATCCGGGTTACAAAGGCGTAGCTCAGCAACATAATCTTTGAGTCTTTGAAACTGCTGATAATAGTCTGCCTCTATCCAGTTTATAGCCTTGTTTCGAGCAACATGACATTGTGGCCTTGACACATTGATCTTCCACTTCTCATATATGATTTGTTTTATCTTCATATGCATAAAGTACTCGGGTTGCTCTCTAATTTTTTGAACAAATAACCTAGCTATCACTGAAATTTTCATCATCTCACACTCACCATTTTGTGAAAACTATGCTCATAGTTAAAGATCATAATCGTCCACTTATCATCATGCCTAGTCGTTGAACAATAAACTCTCCATTCGCAATTTCCACCTACACAACAATACCCTAGCTTATTGGTATCGTACTTGTACTGTTTTTATGTTCCTACCCGTCTTCAACACATGATCGAGTACAAATTCTTTAAACGCAGCACGGTTGAAGAAGGTCTGCCCTTTGAAGAGAATTGCTTCACCTCTTCTTCTCATATTTTCCTCTCTCCTTCGTACAACTTATGCTTCTTCCTCTACGTCGCTTTTTGGGTATTCATTGTGGCGGATAGACGGCTCCTCCTCGAAGTCACAAACACCTTCCTCGACATCAAACTCTTCATGCTCTAGATTTTCTTCCTCTACCTCCTCACCGTGGTCGTCAATAGGAGGAAGGCCTCATACTTCGACTATCGACAACAACATTATGTTAGAAATTCTCTTCTCACTTTTGATTTGAGAGTGCAAGATTTAGGTTTTTCTTTGTCTTTCGTTCGCTATTAGGGTTACGAATTGGAGAAAAAAACATAATGAATTGGGGATTTTAATTGATTAGGTTTAGTTTTAGTTTAGGTTCTAAATAGGTTTTCTAGCGGGTAATTTCTTAGATTTAGTAGTTAATTCTAGTTTCTATTGGTGGGTTTTGGCTAAATGGTTCACAGTATACCAATTGTAATCATGGTCAACACGCAATTAAACCTTTGACTTCAATTCGGGTGTAATAACGATTTAAACTTAAATCTAGGGTGACATAAGGTATTTAACTTCCAAACTGGGTGCAATTGGAACTATGACCTACGTTTGTGACCAACTAACGCTATGACAAAACTTCGAGGGGAAAGTAAGTCGACGGTCCTAAAAGGTTTGATTCAAGTTTACAACTGATGATACAACTTCAAAATATCTTTAAAAGTAGTCTAAAACTGGATTGATACAACTCCAAAATATCTTTAAAACAGTCTAAAAACCGATGATAGAACTCCAAAATGCAGAAAAAACTGAAGCAAAAACAATAAAAAATTGCTAAAAAACAGCCGATAAAAGAGCTCCAATGACATGCCAAAACACATTTGAAACTGAAGCCAAAACTGAAACAAAAAGCACTCAAACAAAGCTTTATAAACCCTCATTACATTTCCTAATTTTTTGATTGACTTGGCCATTCACCAAGGTCTAAAATCATGGAGTCAAAACCTGATTCATATCCTCCATCGTCTCTTGTATTTGCTGATTTTTTTTCGTTCTACTACTTACTTGAACTCCAACATTTTGAAATTTCTTTGCATTGTGACCGACAACACCGCACCTTCCAACGTGCATTATCCTCTTCTTTAGTGATACCTTCTTTGTTGGTGACTCATTCTTTCCCTTTTCTCTTTTTAACTTTGGTTCCCTTAATTTACGATTTGCAATCTGGTCAACCATACTTGGAGGAGATAAGATGACTGAATCACATATCTCTCAATACTTCATTCAATTAACCAATCTTAAGGACTCACTATAAATATGTTTATGTCTTGAATTGAGAAACCAAGTGGAGATGTAGTCTTCTCAATTGAACTTCTTCTCCGAGTTTACCCTCAAAGTGTGGCGACAAGGTAATCCACTCATTTTCTATCTACGACATACACATTCTTAAAGCCTCATATTAATACTAATCGGCTGGCCAAACTCTAAAAACTCACACTTTCCATCCGATCTGGGCACCGTTTTACGATTATTATTTTGTTTATTACTATTATCTCATTTCAACAAAGTTTTTATTTTTATTTTCGAGCTTATGTAACAACTGCAAGAAACTATATATGTGTAAATTAGGTTATGAAAATTTATTTAACTAAAAATATCAAAAGACTAATCTTAGAAGCTTTGTTTGGTAATATTTAAGTCTGAAAAAGTATTCCCCATGTTCATTTTTGATTATTTGCAATGCCTTTACTTTTGATTTCTTATACTTGTCATGTGTTGTCATTAATCCCCACCTTTGTAAAATTTGATCTTGTATATTATTGGGTTTAAACTCAGAATCAGATCTAATATCATCTAAAAAAGCATTGCAATCACACTTGCCTTTGGAACTTTATTATAGCTATCCTTCACACTGCAATGCTTGTCAACATACCGCTTCACCATTCACTTCCGACTGGCTCCTCATAAGAACAATATATACTCCAAGCACAATCATCATTACTACACTTCACCAGAATGCTTTTTTCCCATGTACTCAACATAATAATTCATCATTCCTTTATAACTTAGTCCACCAATTCTTCTTTAAACTCATATAACCCATCAAAAAAATTTCTTAACTTCAGAATACCACTCCCTCGCTTGCATCTCAAGTCATCATTTTCATCCTCTTCACTATCGGAATTAGATGGTGTATTGTGATAATCGAAATCATTAGTCTCCTCCTCAGCTAGTTCGACATTCCTATCTAATATTGCATCACCACATTCCTCGTCTCTCACGACATTATTAGGATGCTCAACCGTGTTCACCACAAAAATATTAACCACACCATCCCAATTTGTAGCTTCCGACATTTTCTTCATGCTCTCACCATCTTCAGTAGACAAAACCTTCTTTTGATTCAATTATTCGAATGGTAGTCTATACCACACCCTCTTCCCATATAAACAACCATCCACTAAATTTGTTAACTTCTCAAAAAGTTATTTTCCTTACATTCAATAGTTTTAACCTCACCACCATGATAAAAAAAATCTTCATCATATATCTTCAACTATACGCCACACTGCTAAATAGTCATAACTGATTCAAATACAATCAAAAGAATTACTACCTACCTTAAACTTTTCTTCCTTTCACAATATAATATGTTTAAATATAGTATTCGAAACCCATGAAAAGGAATCAGGACCTTTTTACAAACTCAAAAATTAACAACAAAAATTAGAAAAACACCTCATCTCGTCGCCTATCAAAGATTCAAAAATTATGTTGCTTCTTCGGCTCATCAAATTCGTTCAACACCTACAACCACCTCCTCGATTTCAAGCTTGAATTTGGTCAAAAAACAAAAGTTCAAAAAGATTGCAGTTGAGAAAAGAAAGAGATGTTCGAACAGGGTAAACATTTCATGAAAAATTATGAATTTTTTTATTTGCTTTTCAAAGAAAACGTTGTTGTTTTCATGTACTATGTCAACAAGGATTCAGTTAAGCCACTTCATGTGACACCTGTCAATATAATGTGCTAAAAACGGAAGATTAACTATATAATGAGATTAACTGTCAATTAAAATTTTGGCCTAAATATAAAAAATTCATGTAGGTTATTTGAATTTTTAAACATATAAATTAGAAATAGAAAAATCCAAATCTCTAAAGTCATGTAGGAAATAACTTGATGGAAAAAAATTTGTTTGAAATAACTGTTTTTCATATCGTAGAAATATAAAAAATAATTTGACTTTCACTATTTAATAGTCATTTGACCAATTTTGGATACTATTTTGATTATTTTAGCCAATTCCCCATTTCCTATCTAAAAAAATATTTACTAATTTATTTTATTAGATATTGGTCACGAACTTGACTAGTGTCAAGTTATTAATATGTTTCCGATGATTGCTCAAAAACAATGCATTGTCATTGTATGTAATAAAATTTATATATAATTTTCAAACTGGAATAAGAAATGTTTTATATGATATGTATTTTTAGTAGGTCTGGACATTTTATCGAAACCCGACCCAAACTAATAAGAACCGAACCAAACTAAACCCGACAAAATAGTCGAACGAGTTTTAGAACATGAGAGTTCGAGTACCCAGACCCGAACGAGTTAGAATCAAAAACTGAATGGATACCCGAACTATCTGAAATATTATTATATATTTAAAATTATTTATTTATTTATAAAGTAATTTCAACAAATACCCTTTTAAATATGCTCCTTTTCAAAAATATCATTTTCATTTGAAAATGAATAAAAGCAAATGGGTACTACTGAAAGGAAATTTGGCTCAATGGGCATTTTTGAAAGTCTTCCTTATTTATATATATATATATATATATATATATATATATATAATTTTATTTACCTAAATATTCAAAATTATAATTAAAAATCTAAATATATTAATTATTTTGAATCAAAATAACAAAAATAACAAAAATTTAAACTTTTTAATCAAATTATGTTTTTTTACATTTTTTAAAAGAATTTAGATAAACATTGTTAATTAAAAAATTCGATTATCCAATCCCGAACAAAACTTGACATGAAAAGAACAATTTTAGGAACCGAACCCGAACTAAACCTGAACCAAACCCGAACTAAAATAGTAAAATACCTGAACGGATTTTATATAGCTAAACCCAAAATATCCGACCAGATCGAATCCGGGTACCTGAATGCCCATGCCTACTCTTTAGCATCTCTCTATAATTTCAAGAGTCTTACCGGCTAAATCAAGTTTTTATAATTATCGTAGTTGTTATAATATCATTTTCATAACACATTATGAGCATGATTACTTTTCAATAAGTATAAATTCATATTTATATACCGTTATAATTATCAAATCGTTGTCTTAATATGAGTGATTTTTTCCCCATATATATACCAAATATTTAAATTTAATTTATATATTATTATAATAGCTGATTTGCCGTTCAATATAGTTGATTTACATTTCATATATATACTAAATATTTAAATGCTGTTATAATGGTTAGCTTACCATCTCAATATAAATTATTCGCTCTCATATATGGGAAAAAGGTCATTAAAATACTAAACTATTGCAATTAGACTGATTAATTCATCAACTTTATTGTGTGCAAAAGAAATACTCAACTTTGTGTTGACCACACAAAATTGGGCTTGAAATAAGTCCACGTTTATTATTAAACATTTATCGTTAAGTGGAACTAAACTAAAATTGTTTTTCTTATCTTCTTCTCTAACACCCGACAAAACCAATCCAGAACTATAAGGAAGTCTTTGGTCATCTGGGAAATCGTGAGTTAGGAGAAGCTATGTACAGAGTGGGTAGAATATATAAATAGAAAATGTGGAATTGATGAGTTCTGAGCTTGCAGATGACAATATGATACGTCCTTGAAATGTGATTTTTTTCGTCTCACTGCTTACATTCTAACTTCAATTTTTAGTCTGAGGATGATGCACAAAAGGCATTGAAAGCTTTGACCGGGAAGGTGATGATCTAGTCCTTCTCTAACCTTGACAATGTAGTATTAATTCTTGGTTTTATATATGAATTAAATCATAAAAGAATAAACGTTTTAGTATAATCTGAATGACTCAGGTAGATTAAAAAATACAACGTTGGTGACTGAGCTTCTTTAGAAATTGGACTGAGCTTTGTATTGATTCCTTGTTTCAGATTGTTGATGAAGAATTAATATTTGTCAGATTGTTGATTCCTGAATTAAGGTGACGAAACCAAGTGATCTGAAGTTTCAATGTCCAAACCTGATTGTTCATGGAAGGTAAGGCACTTGGAGCTGCGTCTTCTGAATTGAATACCACAAAACCATAACCTTTTGATTTGCCGCTCACGTGATGTTTACTCACTTAAATTTCACATTCATCAAAGAGCAAAAACTCTGAAATTGTATTTGCTTTTCTATATAGAGGAACTTTGGATAATACTACTAAATTTATGGCGATTCTTATTTTACAACTTCATTGTACTTAACAAACTCATTCTTAACAATAGGTTTGTTAGAGTCATGGCTAAGCCCCGCAAATGACTATACTCATTCAGTGTTTTCTTTAACACATTTTATCATACAGTTAGAATGCATTATGTATCACTAATAGAAACAATATTTGCCTTGTGTGTTCTATTGCAAAAAGTTCTTTAAAATTCCAATAATATTTGCATTATCAAAGGACCAAAATCTTAAGTTAATAGACAATACATCCGACGATAATTTGAACAAGCTCCTCAAATTATTAAATATTGCAATGGACAAAGTTATGTTTCTCTTCAGCATGTGGTCGGGTACAAGAGAGAAGAAAAAGAAATGACTTAACGACAAACATTTAATAATAAACATTGATTTTCTGAAGCCTAATTTTGTGTGGTCAACGCAACAAAGTTGAGTATTTCTTTTACACACAATAAAGTTGAGGAATTAATTAGTCTAATTGCAATAGTTTAGGATTTTAATGACCTTTTTCTCTCTCATATATATGCTAAATATTAAAAATTTATTTATATGTTGTTTTTATGGGAAACTTGTCGCCTCAATATGGCTTACTAGGTCTCCATATATATGTTATGTATTTAAAATCGAGTTAAATATCATTATAATGGTTGGTTTGGCCACCTATAATGTGGATAACTTTGTAACTACATCATATAGTAAATAGTGGTACAACACACACTATTTTGAGTTATTAAAAAAATTATTTGAATCGAAAAATGACATAATATCATGTCTACAAAGATGATTGAAGGAAATAGCAATAGGCCAAGTTTATGTTCCTTGGTGGAACAAATCTTTCCACAAATAAAACCTTATATATTCCAATTCTAAAGAAAATTTATTGAGTTTTTAGAATATATACCATGAGACGTGCAGTCGTGTATAGTAACTTAGTTTCCTAAAAAATGCTTAATATTGAAAAATATTTAAGAACTTCCTTCTTATATACATTAGACGTGTATGATTTATTGTCAACGTAATATCAGGTCCGCACACCTAGTGTATTCTAGGGCTCAAAATTAAAATTAAAAGTATAAAATTTTAGTAAGTAATTAAGTCTAATTTTTTTAATATCGAACATAACTCAAAATAATTTTTGGTACTGTTGAACCGTACTCTCAGATATTAATAGGTTTGTGGTTTCTAAATCCTCCAATAATCAAATTGTTTATACTCAGCCTCATTTCTGAAAATCATTCAGCAAATTTGGTTCTTTTACGGAGAATTGACACCCTTAAGCATGATTCAAGTCATCATTTTGACACTTTTGGACCTTATTAATATATATTTATGGGTTTTCTTTTATTTTTTTCAATATCATGATAATTTTTCTAAACAAATTATATTATATATATATTTTTATTTTTTTGATCCAGATAAAATTTTATCCTGGATCCGCCACTGATTACGCTGTGAGCTTGGCGAAACTCCACCTAGTGTGCCAATAGTTCACTTCAATCAAACACGGATATGAACTATGAATATACATATTGTACTGGTTTTCTAAAAAGTAGTTTCTCTAGTTTAAAAAATAACCAAAAACTAACAAAATTAAATGGTAAAATATACAAAAAGAAGTATTTTGAAATTTTAGAAAAAACTAGTTTATTAAGTAGGGTGTATTGGGTAGTTTGGTATTCTCTCTGACTCAGTTATCGAGATTATCTCCTCTGAAGCAACCTTCGACGCCAACGACGTCAAAGATGGTGGTCTTCGCCGGCGTCGAAAAATATCCTCTCTGTTTTCTTTTTATTCTCTGCACCTTGTTCCCATAGCTCTGTTACTCTCTTCTCCGACAGAAGATGTGGTCGGCGACTACACCCGAAGTGTTATCCTTAGAGGACATGAATTCATTTGGTGGCGTCATCACCTCCGTCTTGCGCTGGCATCGAGTCTGACGATTGAAGTTCACCACCGATTAATACCAATATCAATCGCAAATCTCTTCATCGATGTCCCTTGGTTCCGCTGAGGAGTATCACCAGAGATGATGACAATTTGGTCTTCACAGACCCAACTTCTTTAGGTATTTATTGATTTTAAGATCGTTGATTAAAGGCTATATTTCTAAAAATAATTTAGTATTTAGCCTCTCCTCCTTTTTGGAGAGAATTCCTCCCCAATATTTCTCTATGTTGAGAATGTGTTCACAAAAGCTCTATGGTTTAAAGAGCTCTCTTGCTTGTTCGACTGCCTGTGAGACAAGGGAACTAGGAGTATACTCGTTTCCTTGCAGATTTGAGATTGCAACTCCATCATGTATCCCAATTTCTTAGAGTGTTAGAGTCTGCTCCTCCTAGATGTTTATTTTATATTTAAGTTGTTTCTAATATGTTGTATTGTGCTCTTGTACTGTTATACTAAACTTTTAATCTAATGGAAACTTTTCAGTGAAAAAAAAAAGTAGGGTGTATTGAAATATGAATTCTAATGATTTTGAATTTATAAAATTTCATATGATTTTAGATGATTGTTTTTCCAATTTAACTTCATTCATTCTTTTTTTTTTACCAAACAAACACTTCATTCAATAATTTAAAGGATAACAGAGTTAGGTGGATCGTCATTAATTGCCAGCTTGGCAAGTAGATTGGCTTCTTTGTTGCAAGAACGAGAAATACAGCTAAAAGTGATAAAATTAAAAAACGGGAGAAGAATGGTGATATCATTCAATATACCATGGATCTCCGAGATTCTCATACTTTTGTTGATAGCAGAGATTAAGATAGCGGAATCAGAATTCACCTCCACTTGACAGAAGCCAAGGTGAACAAAATGCTTCAACGCACCTCTAACGGCAAGGGCCTCCACTGCAAGTGTTGATCCGACAAAATTAACTGACTCCAATCCAAACTTTTGATATGTGAACCGATCTTTGAAAATCCACCCTTAGCCAGAGTTCAACTTCATTCATTCATTTATCAACTTAACTTTCATGATTTTAGATGAATTCAGATAATTCTTTATGATTTATGACAAAATCCTCTAAAAATCCACTTTTTCTGTCGTCTGAATTATATTAAAAACCGAAGAAGAATACAATATTTGAATACATTAGCAGAAGGAAGACGAAATTTCCTCGGAAACTAGGCCCAAAAAAGAGAAGTTAGAATAAAAAACCCGAAAAGACAAGACTAGGACACTTGAAATAAAGACTCGAAAAAACCCACAACCCCAAACCTGAAGATCAAAACCACCAGTGACTAACCGAAGTCTAAGTTGATGGAGGAGCCTCATATATATGATGAATATGTGTACCTCATAAATGAAAAAAGAGCTAATAGACCGGTAAGACAGAGTCCGAGTGCCAAACTGCGCGAAGCCACAAAAAGAAGCCAAGCTGAGGGCGAGACCAAAGACAAACTTAATGGCAGAAAATGACACATGAGAACGAGACGCAACTTCCAGAAATGGCGAAGTCAAAACAAAATCGACCGAGAGACGCCTCAATATAGCCCATGAAAAGACCAGACCTCGATCAGGTCTTAAAGTACGGACAAGGAACGAACCAATCCTCTACACGGAGAAACCAAACCCTAACGAGCACAGTCACCGATCGAAACCAAAGAAGAAAAACAAGATAAATAAGTTGGGAGAGGAAATAAAGAGAACCCTAACCAAGATCTTAGCCTAAATCTAATTTGGGTCACACCAAAGACTAAACCAAGATTAATATTCACTAATAAAGTACTGACAAAACCAAGACAGTAATGAAAGGAAGACTTAAGAGACTTAACCAACAGCATAACAACTCCCATAAAACTCACCAACGAACCCATCACGGACAAAGGTGTGGACACGCGTTACGTTAATACTCTGGCGAAGATTCGTTCAAAACCAAGGCCGAGCAGCTCCTCCACTCTGTAGCATCTCCGTCACACAGCACCAATTCACCACTGTTGTAAATGGAGGCTCACCATTGAAGATCTGAGAGAGAAGGTACTCACCATGGAAAGCCTCTCTCAAAATGCCTCATCTTCACAACCTCTCAAGTTCATCGGTGGAGCAACAAAGGGTGAAACGGCGGTGGTGCTGTCGGAGCCACCACTCGCTGTCCACCCGCCAATCTAACGCGGCGGCTAGGTTTCAGAAAAGTCTCTAAAAATCCACTTAAAACAATGAGATTTGGATTTTTATGTTTTTAAGTAAAGAAATCCTCTAAAATCCTATAGAATCCTGTAAAATCACTTCAAACTACACCCTTGAATTTTTTCCAATAACAATAGATTTTATTATAATTGTTAAAATCGCTAGTTCAATAACAATGGATTTAGATGATTTTTAGAAATTCATATTTGAATAACATATGGTTTGCCACTTAAAATCAAATCACTTGAAATCCATGTTTCAATATACCTTCCTAATATTTTGAAAAAACTGATTTTTAACAAAAACCAAAAACTATCTATAAATCACTCACCATTTAAATCCTAAGGGCATCTCCAAACCCACTCCATTTTTTCCTCCAATACCCATTTATGAAGTAAAATGAACCCCAACCCCACTCCATATCCCTCCATTTTAGAGTGGAACTTTTTTAATTTCTGTAATTATTGAGAGCGAAGATATTATACATAGCGTGACTATTCCACCAAAAAGTTTTCTTTTAGTTCAAAATGATCAATAAACTAATCGTTCAAATTTTATCTTTCTTTATTTTATACCTAAGCAAATTTATTTACACCTATTATACTTAATAAAATTACATATTTTAAGTTTAATACTACTAACGAAAATCATTTCTTTATGGGGTAAAGAAGAAGAAGAGAAATAAAACTTAATAGAAATTTCGAGTATTTTGTCTTAGGGAGAGATTGAGCTTCAAGAAATAGTGAATGGTCTTATTAATACTAAATTTAAACTAAATATATAAAAACTATTAATCTAGTTAATTAAAATTAACTAGATCAATACCCGCGCTACACTGCGGTATTATTTTCTGAAAAATATTTTATATAATCGATATAATTGTAAAAATGTAATTAAAAAAATAAACATGATTCCGAGGACCTTAAACCATAAAGCCGATTTCGTAGGTCATAATATTAGAGATTTAGCTTGTGATTCTTGCTTTGTAAACTCTGTTCCTAACTCTTAGTTTCAATAAAAATTGCAGAATCACATTAGAAAACGTCATTATATATATTATATTGTTGTATTTTTTTTGGCATAATCACATTAGAAAACCTTGTTAGATTATGCAGTTATCAATCGGAGCCTAAAAATATATTGGCAGAATCACACTAATATATTTATCTATTATATAAATATAAGCATCCAATCTACTTTTAGTTTATTTGTTGGATATTTTAATATTTTGTATATCAATGAACACATACAACCAACTTTTTCGATATTTTATGATTATTTGTAATGTAATAAGTTAAAATTATATATCTATATATATATATATATATATTAATAAAATTTATTTGAAATTTTAAGTTTTATCTTCCCATTTAGAACCAAATACATAGTTACATGTACTTTGTATACTACATAGAAAATAACAATTGAATACATTATTATAATTATGCTTAATTTTCTATACGATCTAGTTTTGAATACGATCTGATTTTGTATACATTATTATAACTACGCTTAGTTTTCTAATATTTGTTATATATTAAAGTATAGTAATGATGATGATTATTTACAATAAAATGATAACAAATTTAGGTTTTTAAACAAAAATTATGTTTGATGATGTGTATTATTGTTTTAATTTGATTGGTAGTTTGAATTTAACATGGTAGCTTATGTGTCAACTCCACAATGCTCCAAAATGTTGATGTGTGTCAGCTGGAGAGAAACTGACTTTGCTTTTACATATATAATTTGAAGACATAATTAGATATTTAACAAAAAAAATTAATTTAAACTAGGCCTGGGCGTATGGATATTTGGGTCGAGGTATCATTTGGGTAATTTTAAAATTTTGGTTCGGGATCGGTTCGGTATGTGTCGGGTTCGGGTCGGTTCGGATAATTGATTGAAGATCCATATTATAACCAAAATTTTTTGGATACGGTTCGGTTCAGATATTTTTTAATCCGAATATATCCAAACTAACCATAGTTACTCAAATATCCAAAAAACATAATTTAAAATCTGTAAATTAAAATGAATTTTTAAACAATCATTCATTTTGTAAAACATTAGATCACATAAAATAAAAACTGCATAATTTTTATATATGTTTCATCTACATAATTTGAGAAAATAGTTAACACATGAAAGTAATTCATATAAAAAAACTAAGAAATACTAAAATCAATTTTTAAAAAAGGAAGAATTAAGAAGAAGATAATTCAAATTTACTTGAGATTGATTTTTGGATTCTGAATGATTATTTAAAATTACTTTTTTGAAATAAAAAAAAAGTAAACTGAATATATATATCTATATTATATTTGAATATTTTTGGGTACTCATTCTGTTCTCGAGTAATATCCAAACCGAACCGATATCCGAAAGTACATGACGACGATATCTATTTGGGTATTTCATAAGATCTAGAACCAATCCGAACCGTAATTTTTGGTTCGATTCCGGTTCAGATATTCGGATATGGATATTTTTCTTAGGCTTAAATTAATCTATTAATCTCACTTCGTAATGCTTTAATTGATCATTTATGGGATAAGTATGTTAATGCTTGAAAAAATTTGTTAGTATTTTATTTCTTTATTTGTGTTGTGTAATGTAATTTTATTGTAATAATGTATGTTTAATTTCAATTATAGTTTAAATTTCTAAAATTATTATTGAAAATAAATTAAATGGGTAAAATTTATACTATGAAAAGTAAAAGGGTTTTATTGATAACATATAACAAATTGAAAGAGAATATACTTGGAATATTATTTTTGGAGTAGAAAATAAAGTAATGGGTTGGAGAAGAAATGAGAAAAAAAATGGAGTAACTTCATTTTAGAGTAAAATACAGAGGGATAGGTGGGATAGGTTGGAAATGGTCTAAGTTGATTTTGTTTCGGTATGTGTTCTTAGTGTCATGTTGATAACATTAACTCGTGCAATCAAATTATTGGTATGTTTGTTAGGGGATATTACACTTCACTTCCTGAGATTGATATCATGATCAAGCTGAGTAATTATTTCTCTACATGTGAGAGATCTTAGAAGTTCGAGTTCTTGTACACGGGTTTGTGGCTTTCTTTTTCCAATTTGTAAATTTGTTTCCCAAACTCTCAAGTTATTAGGTCTGGTCTTAACTCTCAACACTCAAAACGGACTTGTCTTTGTTGATTTTTATAGCATAGCTCAAGTTTATGTTTTGGGAGGCTAAGGAACTTAGTGGCTGTGATGTGGAAGGATGGAAGATTGATGCTTCTGCGGAATTGACACCACCAAGCATAATAACATATGGTAATAGATCATGTATTCATGGCCAACCCTGACATCAACATTTTTCTGTATTTTAAAATGTGTCATTTTATATTAAAAAAAAAAATCTAAATGGCACAAATTTTTATTTTTGCTTTAGGCATCACAAAAAAAAAGTTTAATTGGGTTGGCCCTGATTTACATAAATTTTGATCTTGATCTTTATTCTTGGTAACAAATTAAAAATGATTGATTTCATGGTTTTCTTAGGTCGTTATTACAATCTATAGAGTAATACGAAGAAAACTATGAAGTAGAAAACTCTCTTTTGGACAAGACAAAGCTCTTTGATGTTCTTAAATTGTGATACAATGCAACCCTTTTTTTGTCTTTTCTTTTTTCGTTAGTTGTTAAAATTAGAAGTATGTTTATTTATCGTTATGGATTTATATAAAGTCTGGTTAAAGATAACTCTCTAACATTTCTAGTTAAAAAGTTTGCTTTTGAATTCAAATTCTTGGGAACAAACGATAGAGAAAAGGAAGAAAGAAGGCTTCTAAGTTTTGAAAATTCTTCGAAAAAGGGCTTGAAAGCTGGCAAATCTTTAGAGTCCTGGATAATTTTCAGCACCTCCTTACTATCCACTGCAATCCCTACGTCCCTTATATGCACATAAATAAGATAACTCATAGCCCAAATCAACGATTCGAACTCACAGTGAAGAGACGATAGACTACGACTAACCCCTTTTGCACCAAAATTGACACCCCACGCGCATAGGTAAAATCATACCAACCGAGCCCATAAGGGAAATAATTTTCCTTCCACAAACCATCAACAAAATAAAGTTTTGTAATCAACACTTAGAACTTATAAAGAATAACTCTCTTTATTAATGCTTAGAAATATAACTCAAAAACTAAACATCAAGTTCTCAATCTCTCACGAATATATGGAACAACTCTCCAAAGACCATTACTGTCTTATGGAACAACTCTCCAAAGACACTTATTATCTTATGGAACAACTCTCCAAAGACTATTTACTCTCACAGTCTTATGGAATAACTCTCCAAAGACTCTTATTTATAGATCTAGGCTAACTCCCTATTTCCTTTATTATTAATGGGAAAATAGACAACTTCCTTTTCCCTAATGGAAAATAGGTAACTTCCTTTTTCCTAATGGAAAATAGGCAACTTCCTTTTTCCTAATGGAAATTAGACAACTTTATTTTTCCTAATAGATTTAACTTAACATTAGTCTAATCCTTTATTTGAGCTTATCTCTAACAACTAACTCTAGTTAAAGATAGCTTACGAATCAAGCAAGAAATTATCCAACATTCACCCCCGTAATTCCGACTTTAACTCCGGGTTGAATGATCTTGACGACTCCAATCTTGCTTCTCATCTCCCTCTCTACCCCCCATATGTCGTGTTTTTATTGCTTCTCATACCTTCTTCGCAGTCTCTAACTCACCAACTTGTAATATTAGAGACTCCGGTATAGATTGAAACAATAAAGCCATCGTCATATTGCTCTTGTCACCATCGTTGGTCTCGGTTTCAATAA
>WJSH01040675.1:0-19973 GCA_009757365.2 Lepidium campestre | reverse complement strand
AGTAGGTTTGACTAATCCTATTAATTACTCCTAGTAACTATCAAATATCAAACACAAAATCAATCTTTTAAAAACAAGAAAAAAAGCTAAAAAATCAATCTATAAAAAACAGAGGGAGTATAAAACTTGAGATAATTAAATGATTTTTGCAGAAAGATATGTTTAAACGTAAAATTGTTTAGTTTCCTGTTGAATTTATGAATTAAATTAATATATTAAAAAGGATAATATAAAAGGGAAAAAGAAGTAAGGGAAGAAATAATTGGGAAGGATCGGTCAAAGAGGAATAATTAAGCTCTTTCTTTTTAACAAATTTAATTTTGAGTCACTTTTGTATTTGTCTTTTGTTGGCTACAGTTGAACGAATTTTTCTTTACTTCCATCACAAGACAAATATATAATTCCCTTCGCAAATTTTTATTTAATGGCATATTTTTTATATGTACTACATGTCGATAAGAAAATCAAATATAACATAATTCAAATTTTTTATAAAAGATACATGTTACGTTGTGGCGTATATCTTCATTTATACATATCTTCAACAGAAATGGATATAACATAAGGACTTTGCTATTTCCTATATTCCTACTGAAAGAAACTTGCTTTATATCCAAATTTTCAAAAAAACTTTATTTCTGAGTTTCTATGAGAAAAAAACTAGGGAAATATGAGTGTATGGCCTCAAATAACTTGAAAATTGACAAAATAGCATCATAGGTAACTTTAACACTTTAATGCCAAAATTAACCATATATCATAACCGTGTGTCAGACTTATTATTTCTTTTGTATTTAAAAGGATTGTTAACAATATTATTATCATGTTACCAGTTGTGTTGTACGTTTATCTTCAAATTTGTTGCAAGATATTTATATAGTTATCGCCGTAAATTATCTATTACTTCGATATATCTAACAACCCCCTCTTATTCATCCTAATTTTTGTAATACTGTATATATATCAAACTTGTTATGTGTATAAACAAAACATTATCAATTTACACAACTTGTTATCGTGTAAGATTTACATTATACTGTTAATCACGTAGGGACTTTTTGGGAAATGAAAGTCAGATTTCCAATTTTTTAATTATTATTGGTATTTTGCCAATTTCCAAACTTATATGGTGATATTTAGCAAATTCACCAAAAAACTAATGATGAGACTAGAGTAAGAAGCTAAAAACTGTATAACTCTAAACTAGGTTGTAATGAGGAAGCTTAAAAGATTCTAAAAGATATATATAGCAAAGTTTGTTTGTATTTATGTTGCATTCAAGTTTATTATTATTATTATTATTGTGTGTATATGTATATATAATAATAATAATGAATTTACATTTAAAACTTTAAATACTTTACTAATAATTAGAAATTAAACATTATACGCAAATTTCAACCTAAAACAAAGCGAATAAGCGATTACTTAGATTTATGATGTAAATCATTTTTCTTTAGAAAGTCGTCCGTCAAAGTTTGGAATTCTAAACGGGCTAAATCCATAATGCATATTCGTCTGGGCCTAACCCAATATATTTCCACAATGTCTCTAATTGCATGACAAGATTAATGATTTATCTAATAATTGCATAACTAATCATGGAAGAATAACAACCATATGTTTAAAGATATATAAAAACTTCTGTTCAAAAATTTGGGTTAGGCGGCTGCTTAGGTGGCGCCTAGACGTTAGACGGACACTATTTAATTCGATTTTAGTGTAATCGGATGGATTAGGCGGTTATCGTAGCTAAACGGTTAAAATGGTGATTAGGTGGTTGAGGCAGTGATTAAGCAGTCTAAGTGACTGTTTAAAAAAATAAAAATAAAAATAAAATTAAAAAAATAAAAATATTTTTTAATATTAATTTAATGTTTATATTATTTTTCTTCAAATTTTAAAAATTGTTTGTGTAGATAGATTAATTCTAAATCATGTGATTTATATTATTTGTTATATTTATATAGTTAGTTTATCATATATAAAATATAATTTATTTAAAAATCGTTTAAACCGCATAGAATCGCTTAGGCCCCGATTACTCTTTTTAAACGCTAGGTGGAGGATCCCCGCCTGTCTAGCGCCTAACAATTTTTTGACCATTGATAAAAACAAATGGCTGAGTTTTAGCTCTAAATAGATATTTTCTTCTAGAAACCATTTTCTTTTATTTAATAAGACACGAAAGAAGAAGATAGCTAGAAGTGGAATTTATGTTTACTGTTCACTTTAGAAAACAAACAAAAAAGATAAGTTTGATTCCGACAATTTTGGGAATGTTTAGTTGTCATTTCGACCTAATGTCATATGAATCTTCCTCAGATTTTAGCTAAATTAGCTTTTATCCTCATTCTTTATTATTTAAACAAGAAAAAAATAAAACGATTAAGGCATATATACAATTTTAATATTAAGACTTTAAATAAAATTCTTAACCAAAACCATAACAAGTCATGTCATGTATAATCGTCCATACACGTGGTAACATACATAGAGTATTTTGATATTATTTATTTAGACAACGAATATTATTATAATTATATCTTCCATTATCAAGATCTTGTTGGGCCATCCAAGCCACGACTTTTTTTATTTCTATTCTTATTTTTTTTACTTCTATTTTTAATAAGCCATAATCTAGACCCACAGCGACCTGACCAATTTCTTGAATGAGTATAATTATTAAACAAATTTTATTAAATTTTAGGACCCTTATTTAAATATAACTTTTAACAAGTTTAAATAACTACAACAATTATAGAATCTGATGAACTCTTACAGAATTAAAGAATCTCATAGACCTTATTACAATTTTTTATCAAAACTTTATACATAATCTCACATATTCTTACAAACTCTCACATATTCTTATGTACTTTAACATAATATTAAACTCTTTCATAATATATTATTCAATAATCTTATTAATATAATTTTGTAGAGTTTATTTTTCGAATTTGTAATTTTATAGATATTATTTTTAAAATTTTATATTTTTAATTATTTATTACTATCTCGCCTTTAAATTTTGTGAATAATTTTTATTCATATGTTTCATTTTATATAAAATTTTATTCTTTTGGATTTCAAACATATATTATCATTAGTTCATATAGTTTGACAAAAAAAAAATAGTTCATATAATTTTTTTTACAATAATTATCTTTAGTTATATATTATTTCATTTTTATTTTACTAAAAATTCTTTTTATTTTCTAAAGAAATATGTTTTTTAAGAAAATAACTTTAAAATCTTGGGGTAACACCTAAGATTTTAAAAGACTCTTTCTATGAACAAAAAACTTTAAAATCAACAAACCAATAACACTAAACTTTGAAAGATTTATAAAGTCATTTAAATTCTTTTTATTTGAATAACATGACTTTGAATAACTTTTTATAATCTTATATCGAATAACACATGACTTTTATTGATTGTAGACAAGATTTTAAAATATCAAAACTAATAACACACAACTTTAATAAACTCTCCAAAAGTCAAAACCAAATAACACCAAACTTTAAAAGATTTATAACTCTTTATAAATCATAGAACCAATAAACCCCCTTAAAGAATGACATTATTTTGATTGGTTTGAAATTAATATTTATTTATTTACGAATTACAGTTCACTAGAATAAAGCTGCATATACAATTCAAACAAAAAAAATCGTTATCATCAGAAATTTATGCTTTCTATAATATCTAATTCTTAGACACCTTAGATTTTGGACCAATCCCACAACAATATTGATCTTTTGAGTTTGTTTGATGGCAACTTTTGTCAGCATGTCTTTGTACACCTTTCCATAGCTAATTAGATCTACCAATCAGTGTGAAGCTATCAAAACCATTAATTGGTTGCATCCGACAGTTCTTAGTTCTTACAAAACTAAACTTCTTCACCACTTGGATTCTCCAACTGTGCTAATTACCTTTTGTTGTTTAGTTAAAAAATCATCTGTTCAGAAAAATGTATCATACTATCTAAAATTGATGGAAGAAATTAGTCAAAGATCTGTTAGAAATATCTCCTTCAAACATATTATCACATTTTAATCGTACATCCCTTCGAGAACTGGAGAAACCCATGTGAATACCCTTTACAAAAATTGGATTTGAACTTAAAACCCTTTGAACCTTTGATAGCAAGAAAGTCGCTGACTTAGTCATGAATTCATTCTTGTTAAGTGTTTTTAGCCTTTGGTAGTTAGCTTTAGGTACATCATACACAAATCGATCAATCGCTGGTCGGTGAGATTTCAAATTTAATGTGGCTAAATGCTCATTGCTCAATAAAATTGGTGTCCCATTATGTTTATGTAGATGGTTAAATAAGTCCATGGTTATAGCTTAATTTGTTAAAAGGCCCACCTCAAGTTATTTCATGAATACATATGAACTATTGACTTTTACACACACACACAAAATTACAAAACGTATTATTCACAAATAAAAGAATTAAACGTCATGGCCCAAAATTAAACAAAAACTGCAAAATTTAACAATTTTATTAGACTTTAGAGAAAGAACTTTCTCTCTCTAGTTGAAAGAGTTTTCTTCTCTCTGTCGGTGGAATATCCACTGCTGTCTCTCTTCACCGACATTCATTTTTCAGAGGGAGCGGTGGTTTAATTTCGCTGATGTGAGAGTTTTCTTCCGGTTTATCCGGTCACCAGATCCAGTAAATTATTTAATTTTCTTGTTTCTCGTTCTTAGTTTGGGTTTTCTTTGTTTTTCTTTTGTTCTGCTTTTTGGATTCAGCTTTGTTTTTTCTTTCTACTTTCTATGTTTTCTTTCCCACTAAAATTCCGTTATCATCTTTCAATCTTTTGTTCGGTTCCGATCCGATCTTAATATCGGAGTTGACAATTGTTCTATCGAAGGTTGTTGATTCTTTTCGATTTTGTGGAGTTTTTCAATCTTGGAGGAGTAAATCTCCGCTTAGTTGGAGTGGCCTTGGTTGATTCTCACATGTGGTCTTCAACGCCGGACTAATTGAGATGCAACTGTGACGATGGAGTTATGGCGGAATCCGCAGTTTTGAGATTGAAGACGAGACGGAGTGCTGCTTTATGGTGGTGTTCGGCGGATTGGTCAACTTTGGAATTGCATGTCGACGAGCACACAATCGCGACACGTGGACGATCAGACATGAGTCGGGGCTCTTCACCGGCGAACACGTGGAGCTATGGTGGCCATAGATGAAGCAACGCGTAGCGTTTCTTGAAGCTTCTTTTATTGGACCTTTAAGTTGTTGTACTTTGATCATCTTTTTTCTTTGTACTTGTAACACATCTTTCTCGTCCATTAGATTTTAATAAAATAAGATGATAATAAATAAAAAAACGTCATGGCCCAATAGGATTATATTATAAGTAAAAATTAGCAGGAAAAAAAAGTTGACTATCAACTAATCATCACCATTATTGGCATAATCATTACGCACGCATATGCATAACTATGATGTCTACATGTTTGAAATTTTAACCTACGTTTCTATCTATCTTCTTCTTTCTTTTATTTTGTAAAATCGTTAAGAGATTCTGATTTTCTAATTTCTTAAAAATAAAATTAATAAGCAAAATATTTAGATTCAGTTTTTATTGGACCTGGGAAAATGTATTTGCTAAGTGTTTAAATATTTACTTTTGCAACTATTTCTACCAAAATTTGATTCCAGATAATCAAAGTTAATTTATGTATAATTTAGAGTTGAAGTTATAGATCTGATTTTCTCGTTCTAATTGTTGAAAAAAAATGAAATTTAAATAGTTTTCAAATAACCGAAAAAGAGAAAAATAAATAAATTGGAATAGTAGACCCCCTAAATTATTTGGTAGTACTATATGTGTTGTAAGGAAAACACCGTATGAGAGTATATATATCAATGATGCATGTTTATAAATGAAAGTGAAAGATACAACAATATCTAGTTTTTAATATTTAAATTTTGATCTGACTGAAAATAGAATCATATATTTAGATCTCTGAATAGAATTGATGAACGGTCAAGATGTGATATATGTTTCAGGAGATTAAGATACGACAATATCCCACGTGCTTAAAAACTCTGTTGTCAGATTCTTTTGTCTATAAAATCCTCGGCCCACTCTTTGTTTTAGACAGTACACTCAATACAAAGACAGAAAGCAAGAAGAAGCAACAAAAACAAAACCTTCCATTTCAAGAAAGCATCGTTTTGTTCTAGTCTGTACGAAAAAAAATGGAAGATCTTGAAGATGAGTACAAGAATTACTGGGAAACCACAATGTTCTTTCAGAATCAAGAACTCGAGTTTGACAGGTACTTAAATTTCAAGATTCTTGGTTTAATTTTCTTTTACTTTTTTAATGAAATTGTTTTTTTAAAAAAACTTATAAATTCAGTTGGCCGATGGAGGAAGCGTTTTCGGGTTCCGGCGAGTCAAGTTCGCCGGATGGAGCAGCAACTTCGCCGGCTTCTTCAAAGAACGTTGTCTCTGAGAGGAACAGACGACAAAAGCTTAATCAAAGACTCTTCGCTCTCCGATCTGTCGTTCCCAATATTAGCAAGGTCTTTTAATGGATTCTCTTATTAATTTAATCACTTTATTTTCTTTAATTGGTATCAAAACAATTTAATAAGAAATGTATCGTCGTCACCTCTCACCAGCAAATTTTTTTTGGTCAACAGAAAAAGAACTATTCAAAAATCAAATATTACAACCAACATTAAATAAAAGGGAAAACAAAAGTCTGATAATTTAAAAAATCAGATCAAGCCAAATGAAAATATATTTTGGCTTCCTAATTACCCTGTTAGCAAATATAATTTGATACGTATAATGATTTGATTAGGATTGGATTTTAATTAAAATATTAACTTTTATGTATGTTTAGTTGGACAAGGCATCTGTCATCAAAGATTCAATCAATTATATGCAAGAACTTATAGATCAAGAAAAGAAGTTAGGAGAAGAGATCAGAGAGCTCGAATCGCAATCGATATTGCTAGAAAATCCAATAAGAGATTACGAATGCATCAATAATTTTGGTGAAAATCAGTTTCAAGATTTCCCAGAAATGAATGTTTTGAGATCAAAGAAGTTCAAGCAGATGGATTACAAGAGTAGAGTACAATACAACCCAATTGAAGTTCTTGAAGTAAGTAGTATGTCATTTTTGGTTATACATTTCTTTTGTTTATTATTCTAAATTTTATATTTATGAAAAAACAAACAGATGAATGTGACATGGATGGGAGAGAAGACAGTAGTGGTGTGCATAACATGTAGCAAGAAGAGAGAAACAATGTTGGAGCTTTGTAAAGTTTTGGAGTCTTTAAATCTCAACATTCTTACCACTAGCTTCTCTTCCTTCTCCTCTCGTCTCTCCACCACTCTCTTCCTCCAGGTACCTCTCTCTCTTTAATATATATATTTTCAATCACCAATTAGATCGAACAAATCTGACTTATAACTTAAATTCCCTCAAACCGCAAACCCTATCATAGAACACTATACAATTTTATGGAGTTAAATCTTACATCCGTAGACATTTAACTACTCAAACAAAAACACTTCCCCTCTCTATTTTATATATATTAATTAGCATTTATTCCTTATTTGGTAAATACGATGTACTAGTACAAATCTAAATGCATTCAGAAACTTTTTGTTTTGAATTGTAGAGCCAAGTTTATAAAATGTTATTGAAAAGAAAAGATATGATAGTACAATCAATTTATAAGATTCTAAATTAATAAACAATTCTAGATCAAACATGTTAATTGTAATTACTGTAAAAGTAGTTTTAGGCACTTCTCGGAATATGCAACTCACCAACCAAAAATGTTTATCCATTTATTATATATTTCCAACTATTTAGACTTACATACTACAAAATTTAAATTTTATTTTGGGTGATTTTGGAGAAGAAATGCTCGTCTGACGGCACGTAGAAAAAATCCTAATTAGGTGTAATCCATCAACTAATTATATGAATAAAAAGCATATTACTTAGTGCTTTAATAAAGTAGATTGTTCTTTATTTTGGTTAAAGAAAATAAGTTTTCCTTATTCATAAAACAATATTAAAAAATGAAAATTTTAAACTAATTTTGTTTGAAAATCACTATCAAATTCAAAAGGGTAACCTTTAGAAGGACCCATTAAATTACTACTTTGTTCCCACCTGTCTCAATTCTGTGGACCTTAATTCACATTACACCTTAAGTTTAATTTAATTTGTCATTAAGGAGAATATAATAACCTAATCATTCCAATTATTGAGGTGGCCTCGAGCCCATCACTTATTTAATTTTTTTCTTTTGAATTTAGCCTTGACTTTTGTTTACGGTTAGATTCTCATAAAAGCCTAATGTCACATTACATTAAAACAAATTAGAATAAAATAAGTATTAAGTGTAACGTGTCGCATAAAGCATCGTCCAAACACATAGTTAAACACTACAAAAACGTGGCTAATTTATAACCTCACACGCTTTTACGTTTGTCTTTTTCTCACTTATCGTTTTAGCACGTGCTTTTTTCCTACGATGGAGTATTCTTTAGTCAACTTAACAAATAATAAATGCCGACAAAAATAACAATAGACAGTTAGTAAAGTTTTTATTATGTCTAGAAATTTGGTAAAATTTGCTTCTTGTTTAAATCAAAAATGAGATGATTTAACCTATAAGGTGAAGCTTGAATATGCTTCATCACTTGGTTATAGTTTTATCATTATTTTCTTATCATTGAAAATCTAATTACACGAATGCTAATTTCGTAATTTAATATTATATTTTGAAAATAGAACTTATTATATAGGTTGGAAAAATATAAGGAAGATAAAATCTAGTTTAACAAATGAGTATAATAATATTAAACATGTTTTCGAGCACCTTTATAACATTTGCTTAACAAAAAATAAATTAATGAGACGCTAAAAATACAGTGATTTGTATATGGAAAAGTTGGTGAAATCTTACTCTAATCATTTGTTAATCAAAGATCATTTCATTTTCAAACCTGTCTCTATCTGTCCATTTTTAACATATAAAAAACAATGATTTTAGTTTACTTTATGTTTAGGACACATATCATATATGTTCAAATTCCAATATATTTGGATTCATCTGTATAGTAAGGTCTGATTGATAATTGCTCTCATCGATTTAGAATTCAAAAACTCTAAAATTTAAACCAATCATATTCTCGAGAAAAAACAAATTTAAAATATAATTGGGTTAAATTTCAGAGCTATTGTTCTCTAAAGCAACGAGAACAATTGCCAATCATGCCTTAATTTACCGTATCCAGATTCTAACACAATAGATTTCTGAATTTACAATATTCGGAAAACAAACAGAATATCCACATATATTTGTTTTTTTTTTCCCAATATATTTGTGTTAGATATTATGAATATAAATTTATATCTAATTATGGTAAATTGTTGCATTCGCAGGCAGATGAAGAAGAAAGCAATGCAGTAGAGGCTAAGATACAAATGGCAATCGCAGCCTATAATGATCCAAATTGTCTTATCAATTTCTAGTTTAATTATCTCTTTACCTAAATCCATTTTATGCATTCTATGTGAAGAGGTACTGTTTCTCCAGGTTTACTTGAGCTACAAAACGTCTGATGTTATTATAATAATAAATATATATGGAAGTTTTTTTTTTTTATATATATGCACGCTCAATCATGAAATCTCAAAATTGTGTATCTAAAAATGCATTGAAATCCAAAACCAAGCATGAAAATGCGTAGAAAATGATTTTGTTGTCTCGTGAATGTGTTCTATTACAAATTGAGAAAATGAAAGGTTCTTCAGAGATCAAACATATAAAGAAAAGGTTTCAAAAAACATAAATGAGTTTACTAAAGATATGTTTTCTTAATGATGAACAAAAACATAAATGTGCATAGTGTAAGTTGATAGAGAGATTAGCGATTTGTTTCTATTTGATTGGTGAAATTAGACTACAAATGCCCTGTAACTTAGAGAAAGTGAAAGTAAGTTTGTGAAGGAGATATTAAAACAAAGAACTAAAATTCTATTAAGAAAACCCAGTTTCTGGGATTTATCCAAAGTTTAAATGACGCACTGAACAATCCAAAAGCTACATGAGGTATTTCTTAGACTAAGTTCCCAAAGAATCTAATAACACCAAAACTTCTACAACAGATCTCTTTTGTTTTTTTTACCTTTTCTCTTTGATCTCTGCTATTGGAACATACACTACTGAGTCTTCTTCAAGTAAAGAAGAAGACTTCCCTAACTTTTTACGGCCTTTCGGTGTTTTAAATCTCTCAAGCCTCTGAGTTACGTCCAGTAACTTGTTTTCTGTTCTACAAAGCATCTCCATTACTGCTTCAAACTCTTCCTCTTCCGTCATCTTGCTCTCTGTTTCCTTCTCCTGTACACTCGTCTTTAAGCTCATTTCGTTGCTTAGCTCTTCCTGTGGCTTCTTCACACAATCAGAAAAAATAACTTATAATCTAAAACTTTCCAAAATCATGATTTGACTCATTTTGGCAAAATTGCTAATTTATATCTTACCAATAGAGAGTCATTCTGTTCCAGATTCTGTTGACTTTCATCTGTTGGTGTAGGGAAGGAGACATTGGCCTCTTGAATTTCCTCCTGGTTGTTATTACTGGGAGAATTAGTTTTCTGATTTGTACTGGAATCATTAAATCCGGGAGGAACAGTCTCGTCCAAAGTATCTTGAACTTCATTTGTATCTGTGTTGTTCTCCACGCCTGCTTCTGGTCCTGAGTCTCCTCCAAAGACTGTCTTAGAATCCTCAGGTTGTTTCACGCTCTCCGTCTATCATATCAAAAGGATGGCCAAATAATCAATCTCATTCATTGTAAAGAATTTAGTCTTTCAAGGAATACAGACAATGATCACAGGTGTGAATGAAGCAAGTAATAGCGACAATTTGGTAACGACTTATATACCTTCCTGTTCCTCCGTGCCATATACCGTGCATTTTTGAACCATTTGCTGACCTGCAAAAACGAAATATAAGAACACGGAGAACCAAATAAAACTAAGAAAACCAGAGGACCATTAGCTATATGAATGAGCCTCATAAGGTTCCACTGTTACCTTCTCTGGATCAAGATTTAGCTCTTTTGAAAGACTATCCCTCACAACTTTTGAAGGAAGCTCATTCTCTGCAAACACTTGACGTAGCTTCTGGTACATTATGCAAACAATTTCAAACTTAGTAATGGGATTTTGCTCTCTTTTTCCTTTTCTTCTTGAGTTAACTACACATATATCAGATAGAAAACCGGGAAGAAGCAATTTCACACCTCAACTGCACCTCTTGGGAGTCTAAACATCGGCCTTCGACCTCCTTTATCCTCCACAGAAACAAAATCTCTCTCACTCTGTTCTGGCATTTCTAAAACATCATGATCTTTCTTACTGCTTTCACACACAGTAACAATCATGCTTCCTACATCTGATTCCTTTTTTCTCTTCCGTCTGTCATTTGGACCCCAGTCTTCATCTTCACTTCCTTGCTCTTGCAAAACCGCATCCTTTCCAAACATTTCCTATTAAAAAAACGGAAATTCACAACCAAAACAATCATAAATAACAAATTGAAGCAGATCAATATTTTAAGGGATTTTAAAAATCCATGGGTGTGGTGGTACTCACATAGTACAATTTTGTATAGTCAACACTCGTCCGCTGTCTTGGCCCACAAACAGCTTCTTCATTACTTGTTTCGCATTGTTCCTCCATATTACTAAGTCTATGGTCTTCCCATGATCCTGTTGAAAGGGCTACACCATCAGAAGATAAGCTCACGCTAGTTGAAATGCTTTCTTCGTCATTATCACCACCACCATCACCACTAACGTTGCTACAGCTACCTCCGCCATTTTCCTTCATTTCAGGGTCATAATCATCATCCTTAGAGTCATCCGAAGGCCAATCCGCTTCATTATTAAGAGTAGCTTCAGACCCAATAGGAAGACTAGCTTCTTCTTTGAAGATATCCTTTTTCATAAGAAAAGAAGTATAAATGTTACAAAACTAGAAAATTAATGTCGAGTTCTGATTCTGAAGTGGATCTCTATCTCGTGTTCAAACAAAATAAAACACTCTGTTACTTGCTAAAGATTTACCTGCCAGTTGCTGTCCACAGGGAAAATGGTTCCAATTTGAGCATTCATTGTGTCGATGATATCCATTTTGCAATCACAATATTTGCAAAACCAGCCCTGATCTCCAGGAGGTACTGTTGAGATTATCAAAACCAGTATTATTTAATGAAAAATATTAGGTGGAGAAGCGACACTGCATAAACTCTCTAAGATAACATATATGTATACGTAATAGATATTCTAAACATACTGCTTTCTGTTTCCAAAGGAGGGTCAAGGCACTTCTGGTGAAATGCTCGATTACACGTTCCATCACAAAGTATAATATCATTGTCCGGAAAAGCTTCTCGACAATTGCATTCCGCACAAAATATCTACAAAAGGTAACCAGATCAGGCAATTCTCCAGTGCAAATTCCAGTATTAATCATAATTATTTGAATGAGAAAATACGCATATATAGAAAAATGTCGATGGTGCATGCGAGTATATAGAGATTTGTTTACATGGTCATGATGAATAGAACCATCTGGAGCCATCACTTTCTCTTCGATTCTTCCCACTGAACTAAGCAGATCCAGCTGGTGAATGGCTTCGCGTAGTCCAAGTTTGCAGTTTAAGATCTCTTTGCGAGCTCTCTCCAGCTCCTTATCTGGTCTTATCTTTTCCCGGCTGAAGAGAACATGGTACAGAGGTCAATCAACATTAATTGTTGGCAAGTAGATAAGGCCACGTTTGTTTCATTACGTAATCATTTGCAATTGTATATCCATTTGGAAATTTACAAATGATGATTAGAATACTAAACATGTAAACGCAAAAGCGAAGTTCAAATTTTTACATTTTAAAAAATCATGGCCTAATAAGAGCACAGGAATACTCATTCAACTTTGAAACAGAATAAGGTTATACATCTAAACACATATAAATCGACCGACGCATGGACAGCAACAAATCTAATAAAACACTTTCGTAACTCAAAATTAACTATCCTTTTGGTATTATATCTGAGCAAATCCTAATTTTAAAAGCTTTTCCATGTAAACCTTGCGTCAATAGAGAAGAAATTCAAAATTTTGTACCTCTGACCTTTCCAACCTTCAGTTGCATATGCATCGATAAGATTCTGCTGCATCTTCATCTTAATTAGCAAATACCTTGTTCGCCTCTGCAACCGTAATGATTCATCTACCTCAACCTTATCATTCTTTTGTTGTCTCTTACTTTTCCTTTTCCTTGTTTTCTTACCCTTCTCTTCCTCCATTTCATCACAATGGATCCATCCTCGAGAATACTTCTTGTTGCTGGATTTTGAACAGATTTCTTCTTCCGTTTTACGCCTATTATGCTTACAGTTTCTCTTATTTGTTCCTTTCTTCACAAATGATGAGAGTAAGGTAGACTCTATTCTCTCAACAGAAACACAAGCCTTTTCGGTTTCTGGATTAATTCTTCCCTTTGTTTCAGTCACCTCCATATCGAGTTCCCCGATCACAGAGACTTATATTCCTCTTAGCAAATCATCTCATCCAAGATCTTACCCTGAACATTTAAAACCCTTCTCCAAATCAGTTTCCTAACTTCTACACAAACGAGCAAACAACCCAATTTCAGATAAAATCAAAACAATTAATTCCTAATTTCCCATTTATTGACATCTCACCAGAGAAAAGGACTCAATCAAAAGTCTTATACGATTTAAGAAACAACACACAGGTATACACATTTAAGACACTGCTACATTCAGACAAGTTTCTGACTTTAATTGAAGATATTACAGATTTTCAATTAAAGCAGATACTTCCAGACAAGATAACGAAACAGATCGAACATTAGACTGATCAATACAACCTTCGTCTCTAGCACTAGTCTCTTTCACATCTTTATCAAACATCGTGACTCAAAACATACAAAAAATGAAATAATCTGTAACTAATCTAAGCGAAGGAATCGAAACTAGTTTCGATTTATCGGAAAAAGCAAGCAACAAGAAATTGAGAAAGCCTAAAAAATATATTTTATAAAGAATAAAGAAAACCTGGAAGAGAGTAAGGAGATGGATTAAGGGAATTGATAGTTTCTTCTAGTAAAAGATCTTTCTATCAACGGAAATGGTGGCTGATGAAATTTTGCCACGGCGGTTGAGTCACCGGCGGCGACTTGAAAGGGTGTTATCAACGGTCGGGTTAACGTCACTCTCCGTTCTTTGGTACTTTACTCTGAGGTAATGCTCACAACTCTTATTTATTTGCGTTTAAGTCCCTGTATTTGGACATTTTATTTTGACTTTACTAACGTTTCTGGACAATACATTGTTCGCCAAATTGATTATCTATCCTTTTCTATCGCGAATATTGAAATTTGTTTCCCTTTTTAGTTTTCACTATTAGAACGGCGTCTTTTTAAAATAGTTGGGCTTCTTGCATTATTAATTACTCAGCCCAGTTAAAAAGGATATCGGGCCGAATTACTAAGTAACGCCCATCTTAAAATCATTTATAAGAGACGATGTGATTTTGGATTTTAAGTAATAAATCTAATTAAAGAGGCCGGGTCGTGTTTTCGTGGTCGACCGAAAGCCACTGAGTATGTTCTTGGATTTATTTCAACTTTTTCGAAAAGTCAATATATGTCGGTTTGGCTTAATATAACATCAACACATTTGCGGGAGTTTTTCTCGGTCTAATAGTTAAGATGATCCAGTTAACAATTCTAATAATCAGATGATTGATCTCTTTTCTCTTTATTGTTTGTAGATTGAAAAGAAAATCTTAAAAAGTGAATTTTATGCTATAAATCAAATTTTATCAATCTAATTGTTAAAAAAAAATTAGCCCATATTTATGTTCACATTTTACATCATACCCACAATCAATTTAGATATTTTTGATAGTAAAAGTAATAGAAAACATTACGAATATAACTTATTAACTTAGTTTATCTATCACATGTTATAGGAATGTTTGATAGCTCTCAAATGATTAAGAAGATATATGGAGTTATTGAATCATGCAGGACATGCATGGGTGGAAATAAGATAAGAACAAAAGATAACCCATAAGTATGTTTCACATGTTAAGTTTGAAATTATATAAACACCGACTATATGGAGTCTAGCTTTGTTGATTGCAAGAAACCAAAAATATATAATATATGTCTGTATTAAATGGGATGCATTACTCGGAAATGTAATCTTATTGACATGTGGGGTTCAATGTATTATTCTTTTTTTTTTGACATGGGGATAAGTTTGATGCTCATGTTTGTTTTTTCTGGTGCGTAGCTTTAGGTTTATTACATATGGTTGATTCGTCAAAGACAGCTGGTTCTTGTAAATAAGTGAGTATTTAATCATATGCACACTAAAAATTTATGTAATTTGTAAAGAGGTTTGTACTCTAGTGTGGGGCAATTTGTTGAATACTTAAATTTCAAGAGTTAAATTCACAAAAATTAGGATTTGATTTTCCACTTTAAATTTAGAACATTGATTTTAGTTAGTCCGCTCAAAATTTGTTTTAGTTAGTCCGCTCAAAATTTGTTTAGATAATGTAGAATCTCTAATAGTATGATGTTAAATCACTAGAAAAATAAATGCATATAGCATCAATAATATTATATTATTTAAATAAATGACAGTATATAGAGTCACTTATTAACAAATGACACATTATATATGATTTAACATCATTTATAACCAATGATATTATTATTGTCTCTTTTACAACCGCACGAGATATCACGGTATAGTATGATGAAAATAGTTGTATCAATTGCTTAAATTGACACTAATTATTTGAGTCACCACTTTTAGAGTCATTTTTATAAATGATGTAAATAGCGGTTGTATCAATTAAAAGTGATGTAAACAAATAAAATAAATGACACTATACGTCTAATTTCTTGTAGTGAATATCTTGGTATTTTCAGTTTGAAATGTGTAACATATTACATGATACACAAGTGTGTGAAGATTTTTTATATTTGTGAGATTAGTGGAGTTTTCTTGTATTACCCCTATATAAAAGAGAAAGTATGTAAGCTTTTTCGTTAATAGTTTAGTTATGGTCATATTTGTATGATATGGTGTATATATACATACCTAACTTTTACATATTTGATTCAGTTGGCATTTGCTTCCAGCTAGTTACAACCAAATCTTAAATTGTAATTAAACATGAGTTCATTAAGGTATTAGAGAGTCGTTGTTAGTGTGTTGCTTTCGCTTAAATGTCGGAAAGTTATTGTTTTATAATCATTAATTATATTATTAATTCTGGTTATAAAAACTAGTCATATAGATGATTGCGATTCGTAACAACAGAACTAGAGTTGTACTCAAATTTTAGTTTTAATAATTAACAACCTCTTAAACTCTGGCTTAAAAGATTTGAGTGGGTGAAATTGCTTACAATTCTTTGTAAACATACTTTTAGACCAATCAACAAAAGAATAATAAAACTTAAGGACAAAAAAATGAACATTTTATTGGACGTGAAGGTGAAAATGATGTATATAAGAATGTTGTCTTTATCCATTCAAATGATGCAGAGGATCTACGTGTAAGATTTTAGGTGGCGTAAAAGATTAAGACAACGTTGAAAAACCATAAAATATTAGAAAAAATGATATAATAGTACGTACACGATAATATAGAATATAATGCTTAGCTAAAACCATTTTAATAAAAGAAAAAAATCAATTTGAGGACCGACTCCTACCAACAACTCTTTTTGGCTCTTTTTAGATGCAACCAATCATTCATGATGCATTGCCTCAAAGATAATATGACTTTTCACGTCCACTAAATAATATATATTCTCCCTTAATAATTTCTCCACATAAAAATTATTTTAAGTGATATATATTCTGGTTTGTGGTCGTCTTTTATTGTTTTATTCAAGTGTTAAACGTAGTATATATTGATAAAGACTACTACGTAATGGTCAACATATAGACAGTTTCGAGCTTTATAGATTCTTGTCGGACCAAGTTTTTTCTTAACAAACTTATGGTAAAATGAGTTTACATGATAAGATTCATTTAGAGAATGATAAATCATGTTTAGAGATGAATTATACAACATAGTTTAACACATAAATTTAGGTATAAGTGTTATCTATATTGACACGGAATGAAAGACGTGTACTAAAACACTTACTTGGATATGACTTTCTTTCTCGCAACTTGCAGTAAACGCCGCCACATCTGATATTCTACGAATATTCCATAATACTACATTTATAGACACATTTTTTTATATCTACAAAATAAAAACAATTATAGACATATTATCAGTCTTTTGATATCCGACCTGGATCAACAAAATAAGTTTTATATACCATTATATTTATATAAATATTTTATATATAGTTTTAAGTGAAAATTATATAAACTAAAAGTATAAAACAGTTTTATTATATTTAATAGTAAAATTTTATTTATTATTATATTTAAATTAAATAAAACTAAACAAAAAATTAAAAATTAATAATAAAAATAAACTAACTAAAATTAATCCATATAATAATTTTCTTCATTTTTTTAAACATCAATATTTAAAAATTAAAAATTACATAATTTAGTTAATATATTTATATACAATAAAAAATTTACAAATATACTTCAACCATAAACTATATGATTTAATCATAAAATCAAGCCTTATATTTAATAATAAATTTTTTATTAATCATAAAATCAATTATTTTATTTGATATAAATATTTATAATTAAATTTTAATAAATTTTAACTAAACCAATACCCGACCGGTCTCGAACTGGAAGAGCAACCAGATTCCGAGTTAAACGATTCGACCGATAATCCGGTTCGGATTTCAAAATACTGCATATTATGATATCTATACAAAACATGATTGACCGTATTATTGTTATGGTCCTTCCGATGATCTAAATCGTTTACATCCTAGAGTTGAGAAAATTTGATTAAGAAACGATTTAGAAATTATAAAAATTATTGGATAGATCATAAAATTGAAATCATATTAATCTGTAAGAATTTTAGTCAGTGTCGTGCCTAGGGGCACTTGAATGGGGCATTTGCCAAGGCCACACTAAATAATTGAATTTATGAGGCAACATTATTTAGAAAATTAATATTAAGTATTTAAGTTGATAAATTTGCGTATATGTTATGTGAGAAACCTATAATATTATAATACTATTAATTAATTTTATTTGGTTATAAGAAAGGTTAAATGTTTTGATTTTCATATCTATAATAAATTTGGTGAATGGTTTTTTAGGAAATTTTTTTATAGATTATAGCTTTGTTTTGTTTTTATTAATATTATTGTGTATGCTTTGAAACAATATTTTTATCATCTTCATATTTGAAATAATAAAAGCCACATTTCGTTTAGTCACCCAAGCCCTACATAGTCTAAGGACGGCACTGATTTTAGTAAGCAAATAAGTGATTATACTATTATTAGATCATCAGTTGCGTCATTATATTATAAATCTTATTTGTTTTAGGTTTTACAAATGTTAATTTATTTTTCTACAATAGACGGATTTTGAATTGTAGGACTTTTAGCACATGAAATGAGATTAGGAAGATCTACAAAAAGATATTCATTACAAACAATAAAGCTCTTTGTAAACTAAATTTTATTTATTTATTTATTTGAAGCTTTCTACTTATTTGTTTTTTTCTTTTGGTTTATAATTATGGTAATTATGCTATTATTCCCTTCAAATATCTAACTACTATTGACCATTGACCACTATATAAAATAGTGATTAAAACCGAGCGACATATTAAACCGATGCACGAATATAAATAATTTTAATTAACTTTTTTTTTTATATGAATCTGAATGATATTAGATTTGGAAGATTACAATATAGGAGGTCAAAGTTAATCACATAGAGAAACAAGAGATACAATCAATCCTACAAAATATAGAGGATGATATTAAGCTATCTAATTGATAAAACCAAAACCAATATTTCAAGACTTGTATACCACTTTAAGAGTTCTCGAACGACATTCCGACAACGGGATTCCTACCCAAAGACGATGACTTGAATCACATAGAATGACTTCCTCTAGAGAAGATAAAACTCTCACTTGAATTTGCCAAGGTCAAAAGTTAACTAGCTGAGCTAGGTACCAAAACCAAACTCAAGAGGAGAACAAAGACATTAACACTTAAACCCAATATTCAGAAGCAGACATAACAAAAGACCAGGGAAAAAAGTAACCCCAAATTAAGCTTCATCAAGGTTTAGACAAGAGATCCTAAAAACTGAGGAGAATTCATATTAAAATAATTACTTAATCACTAAAGCAATCAAATAAAGTCCAAAAGCACTAAAAACTTAGTCAAAACCAGAGATGACACTAACCCCATAAAATTAAAAATAAAATTGATAATTAAAAGCCAAAGAAAAAGAATGAAAACAAAACCTAAGCCAAAATTCATGGCCAACACCGAAAGCTTCTTTACCGGTGACAAGACGAGCAAACCACCACCACACAAATCACAATGCAAGCCCACAAAGACAAATAGAAAAGAGACTAAGCACCCTAAGCGGCGAAATAAAAGGGGTGGTATCGATGCCGATGCTTTTGGAGCCATCAGCCACCAACATCAAATTTGGCGGCTAACAATGGAGGCCAGGTCAGAGACGCACAAAACTTCTCTTACGAAGAGAGGGAAAAAACCACTATTATTATTATTATTATTATTATTATTATTGTTATTATTATTATTATTATTATTATTATTGTTATTATTATTATTATTATTATTATTATTATTATTATTATTATTATTATTATTATTATTATTATTATTATTATTATTATTATTATTATTAT
>WJSH01040674.1:0-19830 GCA_009757365.2 Lepidium campestre | reverse complement strand
ACGAAAATCGGAACAACGACGACGACGAATGAATCTTTGTCTTCTCTCTTGATTTCGCTCTCGTAAGCTTCGACGAAGAACGAACGTAGCTTTCTGTGTACGCAGCTAATTCAGAAGATCACAATCAGATTGGGTGTTTCGGAGAAGACGAAGAGATCAAAAACGATCGGAGAAGACGAAGTCTTCAATCGTTTCGGAGAAGACGAAGACTTTCATTTTTTTCCCTTTTCCATTGCACTGAGACGTATCACTTGTCTCAGTGCACTGAGACGTATCAAAGATAAAAAGTATTTTTCTTTTTTCTTTCTTTTTTTTTATTTAGTTTATACCTAATGATACTCTAAAAAGCTCACCTATAAACGTGCTCTTAGGTCTTATAGTGTCTAGACTAATTCATTATTACCTGCACAAATCATAGATAATGAAAATACCTTAATTGGGCGAGTTCCGGTCTCTATTGTATATGTGATACAATCGTTTGGTTCGGGGTCGCGCAATACGAATCCTGAGTCATGTCCTTCCTCTTGGAGTTTCTTGATAACAGCTAGATGATTGTCGTCATTTTCTTCCACTGGGTGAGCTTCCTTGATGCTAAGACGTGCAAAGTTCTCCATGAGCTCTAAATCAGGTGTAGTGGAGCTTTCTTGAACGACAACGGCTTCTTGAGTGTCATTATGCCAATCTCCAAATGTCATGGTGCTTAGGAGACTTTCTACTGCTTTGTTAAACCCTTCCTTGAGTCTTTTGGCTCTAGAACGTGTCATGGGTGCGTCCCTTAACTCGGGAATGTTGAGCTGGTGCTTAATTGGTGGTTGAGGTGTTATGAGATCCTCATCAAATATGTTCACAAATTACCTTTACATCAGCTTTTTTTTGCTAAAAACAAATTTGCTCATCTATGTTCTTTCAAGCATTTAATCAAACACTTTGCTGCGCTAAACAACCTAAAATCAGAAGCTAGGTGATCAAGTTAACTTAAGTATTAAAACCAACAATAGATGATCCATATCATGCCATAATTTATCAAATCATGAAATTCCTGAGAAAACCCTAAACTTAATTGGAGAACTACTCAAACATAGAAGAAAAGAACAAAGTAATAGATTGAAATAAACTCATAATGAAATTGCAAATAGAAATAAAATATGGTTCATAAATATTTTCAAGAGTTTTCAGAGTATAGATCCGTCTCCCTGAAGGTTACAAAATCTCTAAGATAAGTCTGTGAAAAATTGAATAATGAAAAGTGACGGCTTGTCCTTTAGAAAACAGAAAACCCTTCTTAAATTAATAGTTGAAACAAAATAAATCGTATTAAAAATTAAAAAAAAAAAACATGATTTTGGGGGTAACTGATTTCAGACCGATCAGTCTAGCCCTAGACTGATCGGTCCCTTGATATCTTGCATTTTCTTCACGATTCTGGACCGATCGTTCTAGATTGGAATGGTTGGTGTACTGATTGGTCTAAGTGTAATTCCAAGTTTTTCTCCAAAATGACATATCTTCAATAAAAAAAATCATATCTTCCTAACCGCTTGTTGATAAATAGGTTTTTACAGTTTCAAATACCAAATAAACCTCTAATGCATATCATGTTGATGTAGCATTTAGAGGATCGAATCCACAGAGAATCTAGAACTAATGCAATATAACACAAGAATTCAAGTTTAAGCTAGAGAGATAGATAATGGGGGTTTGAACTAAAGTTAGCAACACAAACAAGAAACAAACTAAACTTAAACAAATAAACAAATCAAACAAGAGCAAACAAAGACAAGTGAGCAAAATAAAACAAGACAACCAAATAGAAGCAATGGGTCTTAGGTTAGGCAATTGATCTAAGGGAATGACAATGAACTAATAATGCAAAAGAAACAATTGAGCTCAACCTAGGACATGAAACACATAAGTAGCTCAACCCACTTCCATGGCATTGAACCCTTTGTTAATCAATCAATCAAGTAAACTTCCATTTGCCAACTAAATGATCAACAAGCATTATCAAACAAGTTCACTACGTCTACTAATCACCCTGACTTCATCTTCCAATGACTAGGGAAGAAAAGCTCATAAAAGGTTCGTTAGGAAATTTCGTCAAACAGCTTCCAGGCGACAATTTTCCTATCATCTAGATTTAAATGGCCAAGTCAAATATATCATTAACTTCAACCTAAATGAAGGATTCTCCAAGATCTAACAACCTAAGCATCAATAATCCACCATCAAACCCCAAGATTTACCAAACCATCAACCCATTGATTCACTACCCAAACACAACTAAAGCAAACATGAATCTCAAAGATAAACAAATGGAAATGAACGGAAGCATAATGAAATAAGAAGAAAAGAAAAAAGGATAAAGAAATCTTATATTTTTGGATCATCACCCAAAATGGGTGGCTGGAAAAGATAAAATGTGTCTAAACCCTTATACAATAGGTAATAAGTTTGTTATCGGAACCTGGTCGACAAAAGACAAACCGGATCGGACCAAATAAAAACAAGTATCTGTCAAGGAATTTTGACCACTAATTTCGACCAGGGGTTGAAATTTCAACTCTTGAACTCTTCTGTCAAATAAGTTCGACCTCTAATTTTGACCAAGAGGTCAAAATTCTGGTTATGTGGCTCTGTCTTTCTTCTGTCTGAATATTTCGACCTCTAATTTTGACTAGGAGGTCGAAATTTGTTCTCTGAAGCTTCTTCTCCTCATTTTGGTGCATCTTCACTCCAAAAATCCAATCTTAAACTCTCCAATGCTCCATAGATATCTCCAAATCACCTAAAAAGACTCAATAAATAAAAAATATGCGACTGAATCTATCTAGGACTCTAAAATGCAAAATATACAAAACACTATACTAAAATGTGAATGCATGAGTCCTAAATGATGAGAATAAATCAAAAGATGCATGAACAACTAGCAAATATCGATGTATATCACTTGTCTGAATTCCCTAAAACTACCACCAAATAAAAGTTAACTCGTGGCTATCTTGTGTCAAATTTAATCCAATTCCATTCACGGGAAGGCTTCCATCAATCAGTTTAAATGCTTCATCGACCTCTTTTGTAGAGCATAGATCGATGAAATCAACCAAAGAGTTTTCTTCCTTGATTTCTTGCATCCTTGCTCCATCCTTTTACTTCTACATCCATCTTCAAGTCTCCAATGATCCAAAGTAGCTCCAAATCACCTAAAAACACTCAAAGAATAGGAATATGCGACTTGATACTCCTAGGACTCTAGAATGAAAAATATGCAAACTTTTTTGGTTAAAACATGAGAATGCATGAGTCCTAAGTGATGAAACTAGTGGAAAATATGCATGAAATCTAGCTAAAATGCATGAATATCATTATGCCATTCATGTTCACTCATAGTTTATGCATGCCCCTAAAAATGAACATTGGAATGCAGCTTCTCGGGTTGTTCGATATCTAAAGAGCAGTCTAGGTCAGGGTATTCTCCTCTGTTCGAACACATGTTTCACGATAAAGGCTTGGTGTGATGCAGACTGGACTGCCTGTTCCATGTCACATCGATCACTATAATCATTGGAATTGCCAAAGCAAAGGCAAGTTCGATGATATTTTATTTTTTATTTGATGATGATAGTTTATTTTTTTGCAAGACAAATAAAGAAGAGACATCAATTTTTTTAAAGATTTTTAAAAGAATATGAGAGGATTTCGGGCAACAAATTAATTTTGGAAAATCTTCGATCCAGTATGATTAGTCTCAGCAGAAAATATAAGAGCTATTCATCAAGTCCTAGGTATTCAAAACTTATGAGGAATGAGAATGTACTTAGGAATCCTAGAGAATATATGAGGAGCGAAAACAAATGTTTTTGCTTTTGTTAAGGAGAAATTGTAGGAGAGACAGCTGGTCATCGAAATAGAAAGATGAGGTGTTGATTAAATCAGTCCTCATTGCACCTACATATGTAATGTAGTGTTATAAATTACCGAAACCACTTATCTCAAAATTTAACTTAGCGATATCTGATTTTTGGTGGAGTAACTAGGAAACTTCGAGAGGGCTACATCGGTTAAAATGGAAAAAACTTTGTCAACCTAAGAAAGAAGGAGGAATTGAATTTAGGTCATTAGAAAAATTTAATGGTGCGTGATGTTTGCTTTTAACACTCAAAAAAATCAACAAATGCAAACAATTTTCATTAAAAGCATTTGAGGTTCAAAATCTACAATAAAACTAACACATTAAAACGATTCAAATCAATTCCAAACTAAAGAAAATAGGCGTTTATGAAATTAAACTAGATCTAATCAACCTAAATACAAGAACCAAACTAAATGAAACAAACAAATTCAAACTTGACAATAGCAATAAACCAAAAACAGAGCTAAAATTATGGAACTAAAATTATGTAATATCCTCTGCATTCCAATTCGGTAATATAATTAATATATTTATCAAAAAAAAAAAAACAGAGCGAAATAGAAACTAAGACAATCTATAGACAATAGGCTTTAGGCAAGGCAATTGATCCAAAGGAAAGACAACTAGCTAATGATGCATAATGAAACAATCAAGGTCATCCTAGGACATGAATCACTCAAATGGATCAACCCACTTCCATGGCATTGATCCCTAATTCAATCATTCAATTAGCTAAACTTCTATTTGCTAATTCATAAATCAAATAGCATTAAGAACAAGCTCACTAAGTCCACTAATCATCCTAACTATATTTTCCAATGATGGCTAGAGAAGAAAAGCTTATAAAAAGGTCTTTAGGGAATTTCATCAAATACCTTCTGGCAATAAAACTCCTAACATCTAGATTTCAAATGATCAAGTTGAAACTAGCTTTAAGAACACGTTAAATGAAGGAATCTAACAACCTAAACATCAAAAACTAATCATCTAACCCTAGGATCTACCAAGCCATCAAACTCATCAAAAGACTACTCAAGCATAGCTAAAGAAGAAAACAAAACAAAGTAATAGAAGATAGACATAATAGAGAGATGAGAAAGGATAAAAGAGCTTCAATAGATTAAAGAGAATGATCCAATGATGATCATCCAAAAGGATCTCCAATATTCTCACTCACTCTCAAAAGTATTCTAAGTGGCTGGAAAATAAAGCTTGATGTCTAAAATCCTTAAATAATAGGGTTTTTAAAGTCTGAAAACGGAACCGGGTCGACCTGGGACAAACCGGAGTGGACCAAATAAAGACAAATGTGTGTTAAGAAATTCTGATCACTATTTCGACAAAGAGGTCAAAATTTGTAGTCTTGAGCTTTATGTCCAATTATTTCGACCAAGGGATCAAAATCTTCAAGTCTGGAACTCATCAAGCCTTCTACTCAATTATTTTGACCTCTATTTCGACCAGGGGGTCAAAATTCTTCTTATGAGGCTTGTCAATCCTTTTGCTCAATTATTTCGACCAAGGGGTCGAAATTCTTCTTTTGAGGCTTCTTCTCGTCGATTTGGTGCATCTTCACTCCAATGATCCAATCTCCAAATGTAAGCTCCAATCCACCTAAAAAAACACAAGAATAGAAAAATATGCAACCCTATCTTCTTAAGACTCTAAATTGCAAAAGAAATAAAAAACTATGCTAAAATAAATGCATGAACTCTCTAAGTGATGGAATTGAACTAAAATATGCATGAAAAACTAGTGAATATGAATGCATATGAGTGCGTTACTAGATAAACACTTGTGGAGAATTATAGATTATCACGATTTATGATTTGAAAAGGAGACATTTTAAAAACCCCGATCTTTTGGACCCGGTTAAAATTAGCTCCCCATCCAATGGTAGATTTGCAAGAATAATTACCGGTCCTATATTTTTGACGGTCCATTTCTGTCGAGAATTGGATAACATTTTTGCTTTGATCTTGTCTTGTATAACTCTCAAGTCAAGAGTCAATCCCTTCGATTTGTTTATTTTAAACAAAAGTCCAAGGAAACACGAGTGTAGATAATGAAATGAAATCATCCATTTATACCAAAACCCCACAAATGACGTACACACATGACGTACAATACGGACGTCATCCATAAAAGACATCCTCGTATCTTGATTCTACTTCTGTCTTAATGAGTGGCTACTATTTCTCTCAATGGTCTCTTATCTCCTCATATCTTCTCTTTTCCTCTTGTAAGATTTAGTACTCTCTCTTTTTTTTTTTTAGGTTTTACTTTTAAAATTACTTTTGAAAGTGAAAGAAAAAAAACACGAAAAGATCACTTAATTTTAAAAAGGGAAAATTTTTAGGGTAGTAAAATTTATATAATAGGAAATTGATGTCGCGGATTCTTCTCAACCCGAACGGATAAATTTGAAAACCTAACAGCTCATATTGTTTGGGATATGCTTTCCTTAGTTTGTGCTAATTTTTTTCACAGAAAGAGCGGGAAAGAATTTTTTAAAAAATTTCTTCAATTTCCATTTCTCTAAAATATTTTATGAGAAACACATAATAAAGTTTGTTTTGAATGATATTCGGTGTACTATACAGGTGTACTATACAGAGTTCGTAGTTCTATTTTACAAGATAAACATTCTTAATTTTGCTAGATAAGACTAGGAGCTTGTGGTATGGTGGTAAGAGCAGAACTGAGATTTTGAAGAGTTCGCATGTTCGATTTTCTTTGTTGCACGAAACTAAGTCTCTGTCTGACGAATCTATCTCTTCATTCAAATCTAGCTCAGTTTTTTAAGCAGCCACATTGCGTCCCTGGGACCAAGGAAAAGGCAAAGAGAAAGAGGTTGCAGAGGGCACCTAACCTTCCAAGGACACAACAGCTCTTTGCCTCACAGAAGGAGTGGGAAATTGGGGAAAAAGCCGAAGGATATGATCTTTTGCTTTGGACCCATTTAAATATCTGGGAAGGGGTCTACCCATGGACTACATCCCAAAAGATCGGCTTGTTGAACAAGTTTATGGGTTGTAGTCTCTAAACAGATCCTCAAACCGACTGTTTTCTTGTAGTGTGGGCCTATTTAAGGGTGATTCGCTATGGGCATGTCACATTTTCTAATAGAATTATACTATCTCTATACGCATCAACTTCTTTTCTGATAGAAAAATTGTTGATTCATAACCACCGTATAAGTCTTCCGCTACACATTCGTTGATTCAGTTATTATTTCACCTTTATACTTCCATATTAGACGAATAATAATTACCATTACCAATTGAAGGATTACCACTCTGTATTATGTGTAGTAGTGGCTCGTTTAGAACATACGATGATTATTAAGATATACATATATATATGAAATGACAGTGACATATGAGCCGACCAGTTTTGACTATTTACGTTACAAATTTGGAATAATGTAATGTAACATTGTGGTTCTTTTGATATTTCATGTATTTTGTCTTATATATGCATGAAACAAAATATCAATAATGAAACCCTACCGAGTTGAGCCACTATACTAAGAACTTAAAGACCCTTAAGAGACAACTAAGTCATCCATAGCTTCACAACCTTCTCTCTTATCTCTTTGATACATTGTCTTAGTCTTTGGCGTATTCTCTACCACATCTTCACCTCTCGTAGTGATCTTTCATATATCTACACGTCTCTCATGTAGTCTATATAAATGCATAGAGAAGAGTCGCATTGATATAAGTAAAATTAAGAAAGAGTAAATATTAATTAAGATGGCATCTTCATCAGTCTCTCCCATGCTTCTCTTTGTCCTTCTTCTTCTTGTGTTTCCGCATATGGATCAAGCCTTTGGCTCAGAAATGGAATCCCGCAAATTTGGTGAGTAGTTCTTGTCTTTATATATTTGTTTTTTATTACTATATATATAACTATCTTTACACTCCTAATAAGTAATATGAATGGTGCAGCCAATCCTGCTCAATTTTGGAACAAGTTTAAGGATTTGTTTAGTCACACGCCAAATATAAATCTACAGCCACTGCCAAAGCTACCGCCAATACCAAAGGTACGAGGAAGGCCAATCCTAACTAAAGAACAAAAGGACTTTTTAAAGGTCGGTATAAAGAAGATTGCAGAAGTATTTAAAGAACTGCTCCAGAATCATAGAGATATTGAAAATTGGCTTCAAAATAATCCGGATTATTGCCAACTTTTCCCCACGGCGTGTCCGCGTCCCACATTTCTTCCCATTTGCCTATTATATGCAAAACAATACGGTATAATTAAGTACTGTCCCCCTCTGAAATTTGTGGAACATGTGGAACTATGCTTATTACATTATGATAAACACCCTACAGCTAAAAAGTGTCCCTCTCTGGAATATTTGAAATGCGTAAAAAGTCGCAAAGGTAAGTGTCCCAAGCCTTAAAAGAACAGAAGAATCTACTCACTCGCCTCCCTCTACCTTCTTATATATATCATATGTATGCATGTGTTTCTTACATTGTGGTTTGGTTTCCTGTTTCCTGTTTCCATCGTTCTTTATCTATCTTTATGTTGATGTTTGTCATGTCTTACATATCTTTCGATTTCAAATAATGTAAAACTATTTATTTTGTATGTTGTTGATGTCATGTTTACGTTGTAATAATAATAAACTTCAATTTTGTATTAAAGTTGTGGATTTTAATATTAAGTATGATACTGTGATGGATCGATTCCGATTTACGGGATTAGAATTTGGATCTGATAATCCTCCTTTCTTATCTTACTAAATATATATATATATATATATATATATATGTGTGTGTGCATAAAAGTGAAATGTGTATATATATTGAAATGATATATATATATATATATATATATATATCTTAGTATAACACCCCAAATGTCTCCCACATAAAAGTTTTGTCTCTCTCACGTAAAAGATATATCTCGCGAAAAATATCTTCTTATCCATTAATTAAAGAAGATCATTACATTAGAGAAGAGAAGGATGAAAAAAGTCAAGATTATTACACTTAGATCCTCAACACAAATAACTAAGGATCAAGATATGTTTTTTCCTTTCTTCAAGCAATTTGATAAGGTCAAATTAAACAAATGGGAGATTGGGATATAGATTTCATAAACTGAAATCATCAGAGATAAATCCATCAAATAAAATGTATATATCTCATCAAATATCCAGATTGGAAAAGTAGTCCAATAAAACAATTGTAAAAATCAGGTGGTGGAATTGATAACCCTTTTTTCTTTTTTCTTTTTTTCAACAATTTAGATCGACAAGCCGATCCATAGCCCAAACCCATTCCCTAAAATTTTTTTTTTTTCTTTTTTCCACTTGTTGTGGGGAAGGTATCGAACCCGGTGCCTAAAATGTTAAGTTTATATCAACGAAAACAATAAGCTCTACCAATAGTTATATTTGTTTTATTGAATTAATAATTTAAAAGGGTTGTAATTCCATAGAAACTATCTATTACGTCATTAACTACAAAAAAATTATACTTCTTTTAAAAAAATTATTGTGTACTGAATGTTATTTTATAAAAACAATCACAACAATATTCAACTGAACGAGTGCAACACATAACACATCTAATAAATGGTTCACCACAAGGTTGAATAATTCGTAAAAGATGATTAACACAAAGAGACCATTTTTTCCATATATCTTCATCCTTTGTAGGAAAGCTATATATCTGAAGAAAGCAGAAAAAGCAATCATTAGAATTTCAACCTATTTGATGATGATAGTTTATTCTTCTCCAAGGACAATAAAGAAGAGGCATCAAATTTTTTACAGATTTTTTAAAAGAATGTGAGAAGATTTCGAGGCAATAAAATATATTTGGAAAAAATTTGATCCAATTTGGTTAGTGTCAGAAGAATATATAAGAGCTATTCATCAAGTCAAAGGTATTCAAAACTTATGAGAAATGATAATGTATTTAGAACTCTCAGAGAGTCTGGGAGGAGCGAAAACAAACTTAACCGAGAAATTGCATGAGAGAATCAACAACTGGTCATCAAGTTCCGATACAAATGAGGTGTTGATTAAATCGGTCTTCACCGCACCTATGTAATGTCGTGTTATAAATTACCAAAAACAATTATCTTTAAACTTAACTCAGCAATATCTGATTTGTTGGTGGAGTAACTCAGAAACTTCTAAAGGCTACATTGGTTAAAGTGAAAAAGCTTTGTAAATCTAAAAAAAGAGGAAAGAATTGGATTTAGGGCTTAGAAGAATTTAATAGTGCACTATTATAGCTAAACAGTTATGGAGAATTATAGATTATCCGGATTCATGATGATTTGCAAGAGAATGAAAGGAAGACATTTTAAAAACATCGATCTTTTGGTCCCGGTTAAAATTATCTCCCTATTCTATGGTAAATTTAATTGGTGTTTGATTGTAGACTAACTTTTATTAGATAGTAGACTTATTTGGAGTGTTTTTTTTTTTTAACTCAAGAGTTCCACACCACAAGAAAATAGTTAATCTACCGCTGAAAAGACAGACTGAAAATTCAGACGCAGATTTTACCACTAATGTTCTACTGATCTGCGACTGATAACTGCAACCACGAAGTTAGTCTCAGATTAGTCGCACATATGCAACTGATAAAAGTAGTTGGAAATCAGTCAAAAATTTGTGACTGATCTGAGACTAAAGGCATTAGTCACACATTCTGCGACTGATCTGAGACTAACTGCGTGGTTGCAGAGATCAGTCGCAGATCAGTTACAAAATATGCGACTGATCTGCAACTGGAGTTCTACCACCACCTTATCAGTGGCAAATCAGTCGCAGTGAGTTAGGTGTAGCACGTTTTGATCGTTCGTAGCTAATTGTACTCGTATGTTGCGACTGATTTTATCAGTCACACTTTGCCACTGCATTTTAGTGGTAATTCAGTGGCAAAATTCGCTTATATATATTCTCATCGCTTTTCCTTCTAAAACACACCAAAAATTATATAAACAACACAAAATAAAGAGAAAAAAAATGGGAGACAATTTTAGTTACACAAATTTCCGAGAGTGGATGTATAGAAGAATCAATGAAGAAACAAGAAATATATCTGTGGAATTCGCTGTTAGAGTAGATCAATTCATGAGTTTTGCGGGTAATCAACCGCTAGCAGTCCAAAACCGGAGTATGTTTTGTTTTCCTTGTATTTCGTGCAAAAATAATAGAATACTTCCGGCGCGTAAAATTTTTTGTTTTTCTGTTGAATTTGATTCAGACTTCGTTAGTTTATGCTTTGGTTTCCTAAAGTTGTATTTTTTTCAACTTTGTTTGCTTCAGATTATTATGTGTTGATTTGTTTAATATTATTTTGGAGTTGTGAATTTGTTATTATTGTGTGCAGAATGGTGTTACTAGTGAAAGTGCGACTCCAAGTGAAAGTGTGACTCCATGTGAGGGTGTAAATGGTGGATTAGCACCAAGTGTGGTTATTATGGATAATAAACCACTTGATATTGACTTTGATCAAGTTCATAAGGAAAAACAAGAAAAGAAAAAAGTAATTGCACAAGAATTGGCAAGAGAGAAGACTATTAGAATTAGGAGGCTTGCTCCTACACAAGTCAGTCATTTCCATGGAAATACTACTGTTAAAGAGATCGTTCCAAAACAAAAGAGGGCGGGAATATGATCCTTTTCAGATATTAGATAAGCAGAAGTTGCAGGCTTTAGTTCAATGGCTGAAACTTGATCCGTAAGTCCTTTTGTTTTAATGATGTGTTAGTGTTTGATATTGTGTAGAAGATGGTTGGGTCATAATTAGGTTTTATATGGTGTAGTCTTTTAACTGCAAGAAAAGAAAGGCGGATTTACCTCTTACTTGGTTTTACATTTTGCGTGTAAACCGACAATGGCTTCATGACACAGTTTGTTTAAATTTTGCATCTCTTAATTGATATCTTTACAAATTTTGTCTGTAGACTTAGTATGTGTATTTCGTCTGTAGACTTAGTATGCATATCTCATATGTAGACTTATTATGCAGGTTTCATATATGATCTTTAATCTGGTCTTTAATTGTTGATTGCAGCACCTGGATGTTGGGATTAACCTTCTGAGAGGTTGATATGCGAAGCATCCAGAATGGTTTAGGTCGAAACGACTTTGTTTCATTGGCACTACTCTTGGCATGATTGGACAGCAAAAGTTCCTGAATTTCTCAAGGCACCTGCCAATTTTGATGGGACTGGTAAACTGTTGCATGTTGGGGCCTATGATTACTACTTAGGTGAAAAGCCATCTTACTGCAAATTTAAATAAGTATTCATAACAAGACATATCATGAATAAAACCTCAAGTATATGCAATTCACATGTCTGATAATAAAAGACGTACTCAGCGAACATAATTAAAACAACAGATGTGTTGTGTAAACTTCATCAGCATACTTCACATGTAGATTTCGTCAGTAGACTTCGTATTCCGCCCAATTTTCATTCAAACCTGAAAATATGAAACACATAAATAGGAAAATAAATACATTAATGGTGCAAATTTTTTAACAAATGAATAAGAACGTACATAATCTACTCGAGTGTGGTCCGGGTTTTTGCATTTTGAACATTTATATGGCTTGTTAATCTTCCTCGCTTTGTTTTTCCCCTTTGCAATTTTTAGCCAACTCTGCCACCTAGATTTCTTCTTTCTCAAAAATTCTCACTAATAGAGGCTGGCATGTTTCTATATCTTGAGCTTTATCGAAGTCACTTTTGGGCAAGATATTGTGTAAGTATGTTGAATACAAATAGTCATTTGCATAATATGGGGATACAAGCGTAGTCAAATTCAAACCAGCCTCTCTTGTATCTGCAATAACATGTGACAAAGTATTTTTTCAACATCAAACATACCACACTCGCACTTAAGTTGTTCCAAGTCAACTAAACAATTACGGGGTCCTCCCTTCACTTGGAATCATCAAGTATCTAAGCGTTCGACTACCATTCTTTCTACATAATGCCCAAGTATTGCTAATAGGTATTCAACTCCCCGACTAAAGTGTGTTGTGAGACTCATAGCATCTTCACGCCTTTGACAAAACCAAACTGCAAGCTTCTCACATATGAACTCCAAAAGAAATGTGATATGAAATCCTCTTGCTAGCATAAATGCAGAATTTATTGATTATGCGATGTTGCTTGTTTGTATATTGCAAGGACGGGATTGATACGATGCAACTTGTCCATATATCGAGTATAATTCATAAGTGTATAAGCGTATGCTGCACCTTTGACCAAGTAAAAGAGGTATTTTCCTTTAAATTTACTCACTATGATGTTCTGAAGGTGATAATAACATATTCCCCGAGTTGTCCAAGGAAGAACCTTGTTGCAAGCATTCTTAATGGATATATGCCTGTCAGAAACTATCGCCAATGGATATTGATTAGAGAAACAACTGCCTAATTTGGTAAAAACACATTCTCTTGAAGCATCATTTTTAGTGTCCACAATATCAAATGCCAAAGAAAATATCTAAAAATTACCGTCTTGTGCGCAGGCCACTAGCAAAACACCTCCATACTTCCCACTAAGATGATACCCATCAACACTACAGTAACTCGTCTAAGATATTGGAATCCAGCTTAGAGGCTCCAAAAGATATAAATAGATATTTAAATCTATTGTGGTCGTCGCGTTCAAGGCTAGTGATTGTACTCGGATTTTATTGTTGGAGAAGATGCAAATAAGAAAGCAACATATCATATCCATCTTCTGCTGACCATCGCACCAATTCCTGAGCACATATCAATGTTCTATAAGAAGAAGTATAATCCAGCTTTACATCAAACATCATTTTCATTGACTCTTTGATATGCTTTAGCGTAATCCCATCAATTATTCCAAATCGATCTATAAACAATCTTGCAATATATCTCGGAGAAGAGAATCTAAAGTGAGTTAATCGCTCTGCTACCGAGCATATATGAACATCCACATATTTTGTCACCCAAAATATGTTTGCTTCGTTCTTCACACTTGCTCTAATCTTCCACCCACATCCATTAACATCACATTTAGCCACAAGCAAAGTTTTTGGCTGAAGTCTACCCATGAAATCTACAATGTATAGACTTCATATGAAATCTACACATATAAAAAGTAGACTTCATATAAAGTTTACATTCTTTATATGATTACATCATCTATCAAATGACGGATGTTGTTTACTAGTAGACTTTATATGAAGTCTGCATATTCCAGTGTAGACTTCATATGAAGTCTACACGATGAAGACTTACTTCATGGGTAGACCTCAATCAAAAAAGTCAAAATTAGTCAATTGAAAACTAACCTCAGTATTTGAATTTACTTCGTAGACTTTTGATGTACTTCATATGAAGTCTATATAAATATTTTTTTTTGTTTCAAAGGAGAAATGAGTAGACTTCATGTGAAGTGTACAACACATTGGTCAAATACAAAACTAACCTTTCGGTTGATTTGTAGACTTCATATGAAATCTAATTCAATGTAGACTTCATATGAAGTGTACATTCTACACAAAAACGAAAAACATTATAGATGAAGACTAGACTTGTGTTTAACTTTTATTGTTGCCCAAAACTTCAAGTATAGTAAATACCAAAGAAACCCAATCACTTGTGCTGCAGAAAATGCAAAAATAGCAAGATCTAAGAATTTTAGAATTTTGAAAATAAAAATTAGAGAGTTTTATGGATGAAATTGGATAGGAAATGGAAGAATGTGTAGTTATGAACTTCATATAGGGTTATTAAATCCGAAATTAGGTAGATGGAAAAGCATTTAGAGCTTCATCTTCATTGATAATGGTGGTTGGAAAAATTGAAGAAAATGTCATTTTGGTAAATATATAGTAAAAATTATATATTTATGTCTTTTTAAGTTTTTTTGAATTTTGAAAGAAAATAAAATAAAAATTTTACCATGATTGTAATTCTTAAGATACACAAGGCTAAAATGATAAAAAAATTTGGAGAAAAAATTATGGGTTATATTTGCAATTGACTTAAGACCATGGATTAGTTTTGAAACAAGCCCAAATTTTAAACCCCAACTACTTTAGTAAATTTAAAACCTCAACTATTTTAGTAAATTGAAAACTCCTCAAAGTTAATACTTTTATGCGACAAAGATCGATGAAATAACACATATTTGATAAATTATCTTTATCATCAGACGCGTACTTTGAAGCTTATCGTTTTTTTATCATTATATTTAAGTTAATTTTGTATTCCTTTTGTATACCTTTGGATGTTTGTAAACTATGATCAATTAAACTTAATTTTTGAGGGCGAAAAAAAAAACTATCTCATCAAACAATAATTTCCTGTATATTATATTTGTTTATCCGATTACTGTTTACATATTTTGAGAATCAACCTTTGCATGACCATTGAATATTTTTTAATCTTTAAGAGGGGAGGTCCAAAAAGTTTAGAGTTTAGTAAACGCAGAGATTAGAAAATTTTTGGGTTTTTAATATAGATAAGATGATTAATTATAAGAAACATAAGTTTCCAACTCAAAATAAATTGATGATTATATATTAGAATGATCATAAGAAACAAATCTTATGTATGATATCTATCACATTTATATGCTCTTTCGAGAGGTATATCAAACGTTCTAACTTATCATTTCGAAATACAGTACAATAAAACATGTCATGTTTATTAGGCATGTGATACCATGATAAGAAAAATGATTTTCTAACTTAAAATTAATTGACATTAACTAGAATGTTTCATATATCATATATATTAAATTAAATTTATCCGATTTCTAATGTATATATGTTGATGTTGTTGGTGTGAAAAATATAAAACATGTTATAAAACTGAGATAATAGCAATTTTAATTAGTAAAAAACTTTGTTTGATCAGTGGAACTTTTAGAATTCTAGAAAATGTGAGAAAAACATTTTTTATTCAGGTTTTGAAAAATATGAATGTTAACTATTGTATAATATTTCTATAATAGTTAATAATGGAGTCTATATATAATATAATTTTGACACGTATACGTATGATAATTCTTTTGTTTGATGAGTCAATGATGACTTTGACTTTCATTTTGTAAACTTGACGAGTGTTAGTTTTATAACGAAACCAAGAATAGAAAACAAACAAACCAAAAAGTCATTAGGATTACTTTATTTACTATTTTTCAAATGTGGTACTCTTCTCGGAAGTTGCTTTGTATTTTTTTATCATCATTTCTCTTTTTCTTCCCTTTGTTTTCTCTCTACTCGTCGTATTTGATGGCGCTCTCTGTTATAACTATAGAAGGATCGAGCTTAATGGCTTGTTCGGTTGAGGCAATATACAATTCTTCCGATCTATTTCTCCCATCACTTTCAACAATAACTACCACTTAAAATAAATAATATTCTTCTTTTTCTATTTTTAGATTTTTAAATATACAAAAAAAAAGAAAACAATAATAAATAAGTGCTGAGAACAGATGAATTAGTTATAGTGTTCTCTTTAAAAAAATTTAGGCACTAAGACTCGAATCCCTTATTTAAAGTAATAAGAATGAGACTAAATACTAGTATACTATTTGACAAAAAAACAGTGATAATAAAGTCAAATTCTTCTCAGTTTAATGGTTAACATAATCAACTTAATAACTTTGATATCAGGAATTTGTTTCCTATAATTGATAAATTAAAATTTTAAAAAGTAATATTTAGGCTATAAAATAGATTTTATCGATTTAATTATTAAAAAGAAAATAATGATAATAATAAATTAATATTTCCCTGCAAAATAAATATCTATGTATATTTCTATGGAATAAACAATATAGCCCCTAGTATTAGAATAAAACAATACAACCATACCAAGTTGAGCCACTAGACAAAAAGACAACTAGGTCTCTCATATAAAGTCTATATAAATGCATAAAGAAGAGTCACTTTGATACAAGTAAAAATTAAGATGGCATCTTCATTACTCTCTCCCATGCTTCTCTTTGTCCTTCTCCTTCTTGTGCTTCCACATATGGATCAAGTGACGGCCCAAAGACGACCTAAACCTAGAGTGCCACCGAGTTGGCTTCCCAAGCCATCGCCAAAGTTGCCACCTAATATAGATGTGAATCGTTTGAGATTCTGCCAAGCGTGGAAAAAACGTTTCCCTAATCTTAAGTGTCCGACCTGCGAACAATGGAAACAATTAAGCCACAAAAAGACGTGTTATTAATTGCTCGCACACAAGCTTTAAAAGAACACAAGAACCTAGTTACTGGCTTCACTCTACCTTGTATGCACGTTTTCTTACATTGTGGTTTAGTTTCCTATTTCTGTCATATTTTACATATCTTTCAAATTCAAATAATGTAAGACTATTTCTGTTATATGTTGTTGATGTGTTCACCTTGTAATAATAAAGTTCAAATTTATATTAAAGTTGTGGATTATATAAAGTGTGATATTACGGTGGATCAGTTTCGGTTTACAGAATTAGAATTGAGATGTATTGAAAACTATCCTTCCATACTTTATTAAATATATAATTATTAAATATGTATATGCATACATATAAAAGTGATATATATATATATATATGAAAATGAGTTTGTGGTCAAGTGGTAAGGGGTGGGTCTGAGATTTTAAAGAGTTCGCATGTTTGATTCTCCTAGTATGCGAAACTAATAAATATTTTTTTAGTCAACTCTATGGGCTTATTTGAATCCCGAATATCATTGTTAATCTGTGGGTTGTACCACCATTATGAGAATAGTTCAAGCCCCTTCAGTAAGGTTTGAAAACTCCTAAATTACAAATATATATATATATATATATATATATATATATTATAATATATATATCTTAGTATAACAGCCAAAATGTCTCTCACATAAATTTTTTGTCTCTCTCGCGTAAAAGAAATATCTCCGCACGAAAAATATCCTCTTATCCATTAATTAAAGAAGATCATTACATTAGAGAAGAGAGGATGAAAAAAGTCAAGATTATTACACTTAGATCCTCAAGACCAAATAACTATGGATCAAGATATGTGATGTTGTTTTGTATTTTGGTTTCCTATTTCTGTTGTGTCTTGGTGTTTGTCATACTTTAAATTTTATATCGGATGCAAAGAATGCAATAATGTTTGTGTTATATGTGGTCGATGTGTTTACGATTTAGTAATAAAGTTTAAATTTATACTAAAATTATGGATTCTGTTATAAAATATAATATTGTGATTGATCAGTTCAGTTAACAGAATTAGAATTCAGATTGAAAAAAATCACAAACCACCTCATGAGATTGTTACTGGTATTTAGATTTCATAAGCATCAATGCGAAATTTATCAAATAAAATATTTATGCCATGCATTGACTAGATTGGAAAGTAGTCCAATAAAACAATTGTAAAAAGATATGGTCGTGGAAATTTAAACAGATTAAATATGCTTCATTTTCTCTATATTTCAACGTAAAATAGATTAGAAACATTTTCTAATTGACACTTGCACTAAATAATTGTTTGTGTAAAGAAATCACAAACCACCTCATGAGATTGTTACTGAACCGGAGTCCTTTACAAATTCTTTCGATGGTTTTGACTTTAGATGCATGCATTTGAACTACTTTGACCACATTTGATAACCAAAAGAAAAAAAAAAGTTTGAAGTCAGATTATACAATATTTGTTGCATTTTAATAAATTTATATGTTACATTAAAGCATAGTCAGGGCTCTGCATTCATCAAAGTAAACCAAAATATAAACCGCAATATAGATTCTTTTGTTTCTTCTATTTCTTAAATCGATCTCCATGTTACAAGATACAAATAAACAATCATAGATTGTAACAAACGATGACTACAATTAAAAGTAAAGTTAAAAAACCACAAAAAAATTATCATGGCTAAGTACATACACAAAGACAGAAAAAACCACAAAAAATTATCGTGAATTATTTAGCTACAAACGTATATTTAACTCATTTTCTGTGACTAATACATTTAGCTATTTGATGATCTTTCGTGACTATTTTAGGATCTACATTCATCAAATTGTGGCTAAAAACATCTAACTCCCGTTAATTCTATATTCAATCTGTCATTTTTATTGTCGATATAATATTGCATTTAAATTAGACCTAGACTTTCATGTACTCAGATCTAATCGGATCTGATCTTTTCTGGTTTGGGATTTTTGGTTTAGCTATAAAAGACCCATTCAGATATTTTACAATTTTATTTTGGGTTTGATTCGTGTTCACTTTGGTTTGAATCAGATTCGGTTCTTAAAAATACTATTTTCAGATCAAATTTAGTATGGGTATGTTTATTTACTTCTCTTTTTTTGTCATATGGTCTAATGGCCTTTAATCTTACTTTATCCTACTATAGTGGGGGGTTCGATCCTTGGTGACTACCACTAGTCCACATGTCCTCGGCATATTTTTCTTTTTAGTTTGAAAAAGTTCTTCAAAATCATATTTTAATTAAAATTTTGAATATTTTAGTTTTCTTTGTTATTTTGATTCAAATTTAATTAATATATTTAGATTTATAATTATAACTTTGAATATTTAAAAATTAGTTACAAATTTTGAATAAAAGTATTCATTCAGCTCTTGGATAGGTCCGAATTCATTTCGGATACCGAAACGTCCACAATCTTAGATTTTGTTGGATTTGATTTGGTTCGATTTCTTTACTTTGGATTTGTATAATATATACAAAGCTATCTTAAATGATATTATATGTTACCTCAAAACATATTTTGATTTGATTCGATTTTTCTTACTTCAGGTTCTACATTCATTAAAGTAAACCAGAATATAAATTGTTTTTGTTTCGTCTATTTCTTAAAAAATGTGTTGGTCTTTATGTTACAAGATACAAGTAATCAATCACATAAAGTTTAAAGAGCAATGTATGAATTA
>WJSH01040673.1:0-18314 GCA_009757365.2 Lepidium campestre | reverse complement strand
CAATTTTTTTTTTTTTTTTTTTTTTCTTTTCAACATTTGAGTCTTTCGGTTTCTCCTGAAAATTTGAAATCCTCTTTCATGGCGTCTGTTGTTCTTCTCCTTCGTCGAATACGCGGTTTAATTACCAGAAATCTCGGATCCAACATTTTTCGAAGGAGAGCTTCTCTAATCGGAAAATCTCATAAATGGCGTCGTACAGAGCCGACGACGACTACGATTACCTATTCAAGGTGGTGTTAATTGGAGATTCCGGTGTCGGAAAATCTAACCTTTTATCTCGATTCACACGCAATGAGTTCAGTCTCGAATCTAAATCCACGATCGGTGTCGAATTCGCCACTCGTAGCATTCATGTCGATGATAAGATCGTCAAAGCCCAGATTTGGGATACCGCAGGCCAAGAGAGGTACATTTTCGATTTTGAGATTTCTTCATTTCGATGAATCTGAGGAAATACCATTGATTCTCATTACGTAATCATGATTTAAGAATTGTTTCTGTATTTTGAAGATATCGAGCAATCACAAGTGCATACTATCGAGGAGCTGTAGGAGCTTTGCTTGTTTACGATGTCACGAGACATGTGACCTTTGAGAATATAGAAAGATGGTTAAAGGAGCTTCGAGATCACACAGATTCCAATATTGTCATCATGTTTGTTGGGAACAAAGCAGATCTTCGTTACCTACGAGCTGTTTCGACAGAAGACGCTAAGGCTTTTGCAGAAAGAGAGAATACTTTCTTCATGGAGACTTCAGCTCTCGAATCGTTGAACGTTGAGAATGCTTTCACCGAAGTGCTATCTCAGATTTACCGTGTGGTTAGCCGGAAAGCGCTTGAAGTAGGAAATGACCCAACTGCTCTTCCTAAAGGACAAACCATCAATGTTGGTTCTAAAGACGATGTCTCTGCATTTAAAAAGGTTGGTTGCTGTTCAAATTAATTCAAGAATTGGACGTATTATGGTTCTTCTTCATTGTCTTTTTGTTGTTATATGTAAAAATCTTGTTCTTTTATTTGTATAATCATACACCTAAAAGCATATTGATTACCACTGCGTTTCTATTTCAAATGCAAATGACAAACAACATTTTTGAGTTGAAGCTCATTGTATAGTGTTTCTAAGTGCATGTATGTCTATCAAAAATGTGAAGTGTTTATTAATGTGATCTTGAGACCAAACACAGAGCGTGAGAAGCACCAATGGAAACCGAGATAACTTTGTGTGGTTGAAGTTCATTTTCTTCGGTTAAGAAGTTGACTTGGACCGGAGAAGCTTGAATCTCCGGGAGTCCTGGAACTCCTAACTGGAAATCCTTAGAGTTTCCCCACATCCAAAGCTCACCTCCATCTGTAGAAAGCCAATCCCCTGTTTTTAGTTTGTTTGAGTTATATTTATCATGTCAAGTGAACATAACTATAGCTTTGTTTTACCTGTTATCGCTGCAGAAGTGGAACCTCCACAAGCAATGAAGACGATCTTTTTGTCTGCTAATGCTTCAATTTCTGTAGGAATTTTTTGGCTTCGCAGCGAAGAATTACCCAATTGGCCATGGCCACCATGTCCCCACGAAAGTACTTTACCTTCTTCTGTGGTCACACCAAGCAAATTTCATGTCAAATTTGTAAAAAAGCGACCAGAGAAGTTGTTTAATTTGCAGCAGAATGTTTACCCGTTAAGGCAAGAGAGTGATATCCACCGCATGCAATCTGGGTAATATGAATGCCTTCTAAACTGGGAACCGGCTTTGGTTCCCAACCGCCCAAGTTATCACCGCGTCCAAGCTCATAATTGGAATTTGCTGATACATGAAGATCCCATGAATTCTGTATGACATTAACAATGCTATAAACTAAGGCAAAAACTGGTTTTTACCTCCCCAGTTCCAGAGTTGCCCCTCTTGTGTAAGAGCCATTGTGAAGAAACCACCACATGAGACAGAGGCTACGGGAACTGTTAAAGCTTTGACCTTTGAAGGAACACTAAGCCCACCACCTTCGTTTGGTCCTCGACCTGGCCCGAGTCCTAGTCTACCGTCTCCTTCTTCTCTTCCCCACATATATAACTCTCCTAATACAAAGAACAAAAGTCTTGCTTTATTAAGAGTTAGTTAGACCAAATACTAGTACATATAGCAGTTCAAAAACTTCAATTAAGTTTGTTTGAAGTTGCACGTACAAATGAATCCATGTTTAAATGAGGTCTATAACTGCAGAAAATGTAGCAAGGAAGAGAAAACATGTGGAAACCTGATTCGGTAATAGCAGCAGTATGAGTTCCGCTGGTTGAAATGGCAGATATTTTGCAATCCCAAGAGCCGTCAACACGTCGAGGGACGAGTTCTCTGGTGTAAACCGAATGGCCAAGCGCACCAAAACCACCATAACCCCTGACAACTTCATTTTTAATTTTATGGAACCATCACATTATGCAGAGCAAACAAAACCCATGATCCACTAGCATTTGCTTCAATTTACAAAGCTTATATCATCAACTTGGCTCAATAAGTATGATTCCGAACTCAGAAATGAGATCAACAGTTTCAATAATTGGACAATGAAGCTAGCTTACCAAGTAAAGACATCTCCTTTATGAGTTAAAGCCACTGAATGCAAGCCACCGAGAGCGAGGCAGCGAATCGAATGCTCTTCGAAAAGCGGGTTCAATTTGGGCACAAACACCGAATTCTCTTGGCCAAAACCTAGTCTCCCTCCATCTCCTTTTCCCCAAATCCATAGATCGCCGTTGATGGTTAAACCTGAATGGAACAAACCGCAAGAGATTCCAATCCGAAAACTTGATGAATCCGCGTCGGCATTGATTCTTCCAGGCGTTTGAGCGAGAGAGAGAGATTGATCGGAATTAAGGAGAAAATTAGCAACGGGAGACGGATACATTCGAATCTCTTCGATTCCGCCGCCGAGCTGACCCGACGCGCCTCGTCCCCACGAGAGGAGCTGAAGGGTGACGGAATCCGATTCCATCTCCAGACTTTTGTAGAGTATGGGTACATTGGTAACTCCTCCACCGCTTCTTTGAGTGTTCCGAACGGAGGAGAAGCGGCGCGTGAAATTACGGAGGCGTTGGCTTAACGCCGCCATTGTTGGTTCGTCGGTGTTTCATCACTCCCGCTTTGGGTTGTAAATGTATAAGACATTGCATTGCTTATTGAAACGACAGCGTTTTATGAGTTAGATGAATTAATTGCTCTTTAGTACTCTATTTTATATCTTTTTTCTCGTTACGACCCTATATTTTTAAAAATATTGAAATTATGTTCTTTTTTTTCGTTATAATGAATGAATGTAACTATCAAGACATCAAGATACTAAAAATTTCATTTCATTTCTACTTTTTAGAGTGTTCTTTAATTTACTCAGAAACAGAGTCGAACAAAAGAATCTCATAAACTTTTAGAATGTTTTATTTTTTCAGAATCTACAGCATTGGAACCCTAAAGCATTTGGCTTTGCTTTCTTGGGAGAGATGTCATCTGATTCAGGCATCTTAACAGGGCTCCCCATCCACTCTACTCCTAATCTGCATCGATTTTGAATCCCAAATGATCAATTCAGAAACTTTAATATGTTCTAACATAGAAACAGTTACCATTTACTGTAATTGTTACTGATACTCACATAGGAAATGCAAACGATCCCCTTCCTTCATCTGATGAGTGTTTAGACCCACTAGATTTATCAGAGGCATCAATTTCTTCTTCTTCTTCTTCTCCTGCTTTTTCTTCTTCTTCTTCTTCAGTTCTCTGCAACAGCTGAAAGTCTATAAAAACAATGGCAAATTCTGAAGTTTTGAAATCACAACATCTTAAGAAACATTACATCATGAACATCACAAAAGACATCTTCAGTTTCTTGATTTGAAGTGTAATCCTTTTGTTCTTGTTCTGTTCCTTTAGTCTCAGGCGAGTTATTCTTCTCTGTTCCTTCTGCTCCTTGATCTTTATAAATTAGCTGTTCTTAAAAAGATTAAAACTTTATATGCTTACCAAAAGAAAGACTTTAATGCAAAGTTGTTTACTTTTTAAAACAACAAACCTTACGATTCACCGTCCTTGGTGACTTATCTGGCGACAATTCGATCCCTTTCTTCTCTTGTTTACCTTCTTTAACAACATCAAAACCTCCATCATCGCGGTCGAAGCAGAAGACAATGAATCCAGATTCATCTGAAACAGGTGGTTGTGGCCAGCTCAACCGCCGATTCTGAGACGCAGATGTCGGAGAAACGCTGCTGCTTCTTAAATGAAGATGATGATGACGTGTTCCTGGTGGACTTAAACTAAGTTTCCTCTCTGATCTCTTCTTCTTAGTACTCTTCATCTTCCTCTTTAGACTCTTGAATGTTAGATTATTGTTATTCGTTGTGTTTCCACTACTACTATTAATAACTCCATCTTCATCTACATCTGATGATCTTAATCAGTAAAACAATCTAAACAGTAGTTATATAAACGAATAATGAAGAAAGGGAATAGAAGAAGACCTAATGGAATCTTGCAAGCCAAGAAACATGAAGCCCAATCTTTGACTCTCCAAGTGACAAGTTTTGGTATAGTCCATTGTGAAGTCATGGCTGTTTATGTTTGTTTTTTTCACGAGAAAATAAGTTTTCTTGTGTTTTGGTTATTTTTAGAAAATATTTCAGAAGGGAGAGAAGGAATGAAGAGAGATTTATGATGAGGGAGAAGAATGATTTGAAATTTGAAAAATAAACAAAGGAGACAAGAAATAGATTGCCATGAATTAGGAAAGGAGGTTACAATGTGTAACACATGAATGCATTTAATATTATTCCAATATAAACGAAATTATTTCTTTTTTTTTTATGGAATTGTAAATATTGGGCAGTAAATGCTACCATAGTTAATAATCACTGATATATGAAATTCAATTTTTTTTTTAAAAAACATATAAATTTTTGTACATTTATTAACATTTTCAGAAGACGGCATAACACGGATGTTATTTATGGTGACAAATGAATTTTTGAATTGAGTTTTTCTGTTTTTAAGTGGAAATTATTATATAGAGCAAATTCATTGGAATATTCATGGGCTTGAATGTGGAAGCCCAATTCTTCTCATTCATTTTCGTTGCTCAATAAAATTTGAACATTCAACAAAAAGTTTATTTACAAACCAGTGACTAACTAAAAAAGTAAAAACAAAGCTAGGTCTGGTGGTAAATGATCCAGCTAATGATTCAAATATTAGAGAGTGATTATTTCCCATTACATATAGTAGATTAAAAAATGATTTTACTAAAAACCAAAGCTTGTCAATCATTGGAAAGTATTTACTCAAATAGAGGTGATACGTTTTCTAAATTGGACTGATTTGTCAATCATACAAATGAGTTGTTCTTAAATGTTGAAAATGTGTTGATGCTAATGGACATTCCTTTCTTTCCGAAGTGAGATCCATAGATTGTTGTTTGAAAGGCGAGATGAATGAGAATAATCTACAAAATATCTTTACGGCAATAAGTGAATATATGAACGCTAACAGGTCCGACCGATCAGTCTGATGTCGAACTGTCGGTACATGCGACAATGAGGTGATTCTTCTTTTCGTCTGATTCTCAAGTACACAACATTAAGGTCTATTCCACAATGTTTTTTCTTTTTCTTTTCGATTTGATTTATTAGTTAGAGATTTATGATTTTAAACACGTTTCCTTGATATTGTTGTTCTCATGTGTGATTTATTGGTATTTTTGGTTTAGGACTATATAAACCAAACCTGACAATCTGAATTTGATAAGTACGTTAGAAATTTAACTTTGGTGTCAGACCCGGCTCGTGGAGGAAGCTGGAGAAGCACCAGCTTTCAACCCCAAAAATATAAGAAAATTTCTCGGCCTCAAAATAGAAAGTAGTTTCCTTTAGTTTAGTGGTGTATGTGTCATTGGAAAATTGACTAAAGCATGCGTTCGAATCGTGACTACAACTTTTTTTTTCCTTTTCTTACAGCTCCATTTTTTTTTCCTAACACCATTATTTTACAGTCCCATTTTTTTTTTACTTCCAACCTTCAAAAATTCAAAACCGACATTGTTTGATGCTTACCTTAATTGCTAACTTTTCAAGAATTTCTTTTTGTTTATTTGAGTAAATACTTTCCAAGAATATATATACTATATATTTGCGATTATATCTTTGTAATTAATTAGATCAACAAGATCCGATATTTAACCTCGAAGATAAGTTAATGCAATTATCTCAATTTAAATTGTGGTAAAAATCATAATAAAAATTGACATTCAACCATTTTACGATAAGCTCTTCACTTTTTTTTTGTGAGTATTAAATTGAGATGTATTGGATGAAATCTTTCACTTATAATACACTTGCTAATCGACTACTCTAATTAAGACAATGCATTTGTTTTTGTTTTAAAAATAGATCAAAACATTATTCAAATTTTTCTTAAAAGTCGGTTAACTAATTTATGATATTGTATTCATGAGATAATTAATGATACTTTAATACTTAATCCAGCTATCAACATTTATTTAATGTTAAATACTTTGTATTATTTTTTGACAATTATTATTAGACCCATCGTCAATAATATGAAGTGCATGGGTTACAGGGGTCCATTATAAAGCATGTGTGTGCATATTCGAATATTATACCAAAATCTTTGAAACAAAAAACATTTGTTTTATTTTTGTATTTTTATGCGTTGTACATCTTTCGCTACATATTTTTAGCATCTCATGCAAGCTGCCAAATGCTTTTTGGGGAAAATTTGTCCAACAAAAAATGTGACATTGCAAAAATGGTTGATAAAACTTCAAATTTTTGAACAATTTAATTTATTGACTTCTCAAAAATATCATGAATTTTTATCGAGTTATTTTAACGTTATTGTTAATTGACTTAACTGTCTGTCTAAATTTTGTTTATTTCTGTTAAATAATATTGTTTAATTATAAGCTTAATTAAACATATTTTAGACGGACAGTTAAGTCAATTAACGATAAGGTTAAAACGGCTTGATCAATAAATATTCATAATTTTTTTGGTAAGTAAAAAAATTCGAGGTTAATTTCAACCGCTAAAAAGTTTGGAATATTTTTCAACTATTTTTGAAATATTAGAGGTTTTTTTAATACATTTTTCCCAATGTTATTTAACTACCTCCACTTCGGTTTTGTTTGTTTGTTTAATAAAGTAGCATATGCTTTTTGCTTTCTTTTTCTTTTGGGAACAAAAAACAAATATAAAGTGTTTAAGTATCATTGGACCATATACTTTGGACGTGAATCATGAGAACGATCGAGGCTATGTGTTCTCATCTATGGAATTCTATAAAGTTCCATTTATCACATGCCATTGCTTTTTAGAAAAGATGTGAAGGATTTCTTTAAGAATATAACATAAATTTGTATAATAATCACTATTAAATATTAGACTATTGGTTAGACAAAATAAAAAAAATACATTAAAAATTTGTTGGAATTGAAGGCCTACGAGAACGAAATCGTTTTCGAATCTCATTATGCTAAAACAATATGTTTCATGTACAAAGATATATAAAGTAATATAAAAGAGTAGTAGTAGTTTAGTGCCGTGTCCTTTCGATTGCTCAAAGATTCTCTTGTGTTAAATTTGAAGCTGTGATCAAAATTCCAGATCAACTACGGATCTTCGTTGTTATTTACCTTAAGTACAAACATTTTCCAGTTTTCTACAAATCTTCTGAGATTGATTAATTTAGATTTGATCTATAATATATTCAAATTAAATAAACCAAAAAAAATTACATTCGATTTTTCATTTTTCTGAGATTGACTGATTTAATAAAAATTTATAAGTCTATATATACAGTCATCTTGAATATCATCTAAACTAGGTTTCGACATAAAACTAGAATATATCCAAAACATTATCTATACAAGGAGTAATATATGTATATTGTATAGTAACTTAGATGGTACATAAATGTTTATATATAATATTTTTTCTAGAGCAATTAAATCCACAAAATACGGTCCATATTCCAAATTAACTATATTATACATAATTATCTAGAGACAAACTGCGGTAATATTTTAAAAGAACTATTTCATTCCATGGAGATTTCCTTACAATTTCTTGATGAAAGTGTTTTACACTGGAAACTTTTTGACAGACACCATTTCTTTTGAATTTAAAATTTTCTTCTACTTAGAAGTATGAAAGTATGCAAACAATTAGATCAATATGTCCAATCCATAGTGCAAAACCCACTCTCTACTGCAAAAAAATAAAATAATAATAAATAAAAATTAGTATTTCTCTTAGATGGTTTAGATAGTCCAACTAATAGTTTTGACATTAGAGATTCGACCACTCTTTAATACAAGTGGAAGATTAAAAAGTGCTTTTAGAGAGTGAGTTTTGGACTATGAATCAGGTATTGTCAATAATTGTTGACAAAATAACAATAAGTAAAAGTTAGTGATAAATTAACCGTTACTAAAATTAGTTTAACTTAAATTTTACATAGATATTCCTATAACATCTGATATGCTATAATGGAAATAAACAAAAATATATCATTACACCAATCATATATTTAAGATAACTAAAAGTTGATATCGTTACATGTGGTTTTGATATCTATTCAAGATAAACCTAATCATTAAAGATAAACGAATATACTTTTTACATGATCAATGTAGTTGTGATTCACATTCTTGAATAAACTTTTTTTTTGTTTCTTAAATAGTATATCGTGATTCACTTGATCAATATAGTAATTATTAAATAATATTAGCCTTAATGATTGAGTTAATTAATTATCGTTATTCAGTCCATTTTTCTTGACTCATATCCTAGACATTAGTACAACACCATTTTTTCAACATGCATTATTAAATTAAGAAAAATGACTTTGGCTAATAAAATAAAAGGTACAAAGGTCTTATCAATTCGGAATATAGCCAAAATCAAACCAAAAAAATTGATTTCAAATCTAACCAGAATATATTACATGTACAAAACTCAAAAACACTATTAAGCACATATTTCACCATTCTGATTGAAAGTGATACTCATTTTGACCTTTACTCAAAATCAATACAATCTTTTACTCAAATCTCAATGTTCCTTTATTCACAAGAAACAAACTGATAGGACAGCAGAATCAGAACATTGTCGCCTATAATTTGCTTGTTATAATTCTGACAGATTCTCGACCAATCCAATGATAATGTTACGCGTGGAACTGCACTACGATATGAGTCAGTGCCAGTGGCCTATCTAAAGAAAATATGAAACGTGTTATGTCAACTATTCTTCAATATTAAATGTTTTATTATAACAAATATTATATACATAGAAATATCTTTCTCTTTCTTCTTCTAATCCTACTATATATAAGACCTTCTCTGTAATCTGTGTGGGACAGAATTATAACAAAACATCGACCACTCTTGTTTGTCGAATTCGATATATAATGATAACGATCTCACGAGTTCGTTGTCTTAAGAGTGTCTCAGTGAGTACAATCTTCAGGTGTCTTCTTGTTTTAATTAGACGCTCTATTAAATTCTCTTAGACACATTCTTTTCTTGTTAATTTCTCACTCCGCAAATCAAGGATCAAGAATCAAGAATCAAGAATCCAGAATCAAGAATCAAGAACCAAGAACCAAGAACCAAGAACCAAGAATCAAGAATCAAGAATCAAGAAAGAGATGGTGAGGACACCATGTTGCAAAGAAGAAGGAATAAAGAAAGGAGCTTGGACTCATGAGGAAGATCAAAAGCTTATGGCTTATCTTCAACTACATGGTGAAGGTGGATGGAGAACTCTTCCTGAAAAAGCTGGTAATCTTTTTCTTTTTTTCCCTTTTTAATTGATTATTGGGAACTTATAATTGATCTATCTTTATTTTCAATTAATTATATAATAATGTATGTAGGATTGAAGAGATGTGGGAAGAGTTGTAGATTGAGATGGGCTAATTACTTGAGACCTGATATCAAAAGAGGAGAGTTTACTCCTGAAGAAGATGATACTATCATTAAGCTTCATGCTCTTAAGGGTAACAAGTAAGTATCTTATTCTTTATTTTATTCATTTTTATATTAGATTACATATATAATGTTGCATCAAAAATTTACTGCTTTTAATTTTATTTAACAAATTTGGATTCTCACCACCATTGTTGATATGAATTACTCTACTAATATACAAATTATTTCTGAGAGAGAAGACAACAAATTTGAATTAATATAGCTTTTAAGAAAAAGGTAGAATATTAAATACAAAATCATGCTTAAACTTTGCATCTCAAACCTAATACATTACTTAAATTTCAAGTTGTATTTGATAAAAACATATTTTATTTGTAATAGTGGTAAGTTTATTTACTAATACCGCATTAGTTTATGATAATACATTCAATTTCTTTGTTTTTTTTTTTCTTTTTGATTGAAAATTATATATGTATACGATTATTTAATATTTATGTGGTGTTTGATTGTGCGAAGGTGGGCTGCAATAGCGACTTGTTTGGCGGGACGAACTGACAATGAAATAAAGAATTATTGGAACACAAATCTCAAGAAGCGTTTAAAACAAAAAGGCATCGATCCAATCACTCACAAACGGATTCCTTCAACCGGTCTTAAACCAAATAAACATAAACCGGTCACTACTTCCGGTTCAGCAAAGCTTCTTAATCGCGTGGCAAGCAAATACGCCGTCAATTTAAACCGGAATCTACTAACCGGACTCATTACCGGAAACTCCAACGTCGCGGACAAAATTGCAGAAAAATCAGTTTCGATGGACACTACGTCGACACTTTCTGGCTTCTCCGATGATATTATCGAGTTATTTAGCAACGAAGAGATCTCCGATATGTACACGAACGTTGATAGTTTTGGAATTATGGAGGAGTTTAAGGATATTTTGAGCTACGATGGTGCCGGAGTTATGAATGATTCGCCGGAGATTAGTTTAAATGATGATAAAATAGAGTTGCTTGAAACTTGGAATGATGGAGGCATTATGGATTTGGAGAAGTTTCTGAGATCGTTAGATTCCAAAGTAGAAGCCTTTGTATGATATAATTCTAACAAAAACCAATCTTGTGACGTTGGTTTTTGTCTTTCATTGATATGTGTTATGGTTTTGATGTTGATGTATCGTCATCTGTCGTAATAATTGAATAATTCTTTCGTGAGTTACACGAATTCTCTGCGTAAGAACATCAAAGAATAACTTTTCTATTAAACTACTAAAGTTTTTGAATTATTTTTTACGTAGTTATGTACGTGAATTTTTATTGGTTTTAAAGTATCGTAAAAGGATACCTATTGTTTATAAATTTCATATCAAAACATGAAGACAAAATATTACGTAATAATCATGTTTTTGACCTTTAAAAACCCAGTTAAGCATATATAAATTTGTCTTTATTTATTTGGCAAATTCACTTACTCATATGTGTATATGTTATAAGTACATACTAATGAACTTATTTCAAAAATAATGAACTTATTTCAAAAATAATAGTGGATAATTAATAACTTTATATGAATGTATAAAACGTTTTGATGAATGGTTTTAATCACACATGTAGACTCCTCCTTGATTCTATTGTGTTGTGTTTACTCTTTCAATCCTCGATTTACTATATTTGGTGTGAGATGAACTCCTGCATCCATGTTAGCGGTTGGAATGATGCTTAGTCTCTTTCCAAGATTATTGACAAGATCATTCACAGCAGAATCGGCTCTCTCCGGTATTCATTTCCACATAGATTTGAAAGACTACTTAGGCGTTGATTTGCCATTTATTAAAGTTGTTTCTTTATTTTTTAACAGGTTCATTAATTTAACAATGTGTTCTAGTCCCACATATATAATTTTTTTTGTTAATAAATAAATTTCACATTAATATCAACTCTCCTTTTTATGATTTTTTGTTTCTTTTTTTTTGCCAATGTCTCTCCCTTTTATGATAATATTGGATAACTCTACTAATCCATTATCCACTCGTTATCAAAATTTATCTTCTATTACCATATCTCCTATTGTCGGTAATATGTTTATATCGAGAACGTAAGTGTAACATCCCGGTTTCAGAAAATATGGTGGTGCATGCGGAGAGGTTTAAAAGAATTGATTTGGCCACCTATGTCATTAAAGTGCACTTATCTTTTCGGTCACTTGTCCAGAGAAAACTCCAAGGTTAAGCGTGCTTGAGCTGGAGTAGTTGAAGGATGGGTGACCTTCCGGGAAGTGATTTTCGGAACTGTGTGAGTGAGGACAAAACATGGGGAAAGATCACGTGGTGATTTTTAGGGTCGGTAAACAAGTCTTTAAAGCCTTCCGGACGTAGCCTTTCGAATTTTCGTAACAATTCTTTTAGTAATTGTGTGATTGGCAATTGCTCTCGTTACTCTAGAGAGCAATTGTTTTGAAATTTAAATGAATCGTATTACCGATTGATTTTAAAGTCAATTTTAAGTAATCAGTCTGATTCAATAAGACCAATAATGAAAGAATAAAATAGAATATACATAAAAGCTATATTGACTGCTATATTCTCTGAAAAGTGAGTTATTTCCAAATCCGTATAAAAATAATTTTCCCCGTGATAACGTAACGTGGTCGTCGATCTACTGCTGCTATTATGGCATGGATTCACGTGAATTCTTAATCTTTTTTCTTTTTCTTTTCTTTTTTTAATGGAAATGAGTAATCTTCATAGACTTTAGCAACATATACATATTAATTACTACAGCATTAACTTATGTATTAGGCAGTAATTCACAACAACAAGAGTCATTATTTCACATACAAATAGCAGTAATATTTATATATAACGTAAACCTTTTATATAAAAAAACTTCAATAGTGTTTTCTAAATATACATCTATCTAATCTAGGAGTAAATATAGATATTTTTTTGCTTTCGTGATCTCTTTTATAGTGCCTACTGTGTAGACAAAGCGGTACATGTTACGATATGAATATAATCGAATATAGTAAATCATATGGGAGTATGGGACTTAATGGAATACTGATGTATAGTAAATCTTAAATATCAAACGTTTAATTCATTTTTACAAAATCACAACGTACGTTTTAATTTTATCATTGTATTTTCGTACTCGCTAACAACAACAAACGACTAAACAGTTTTAGATATAATTATTCATTTTATATACTTATATTTAACAAAAATCATTCCAATATATATATTCCCAAAAACGATATGATTGAAATATGATACTGAGTAATGTGAACCAAAGTCTTTCATCATTTGGACAACTACCATAGTTTCCTAAAAATTAACACAAAATTAATGAATTTTTACACTTATAGTGCGTAAGATAATTATTACAAAATAACTACAAACACTGTTTGATTAGCTGCAAAATTCTTTATTATTAATTATAAAGACATAATGTTTTTTAGACTTTAGAGTTAGAAGTGTTTGTAGTTATTATTATAGACTTTCAAGTGTAATTAAAATATGTGATGAATTTCTACTTTTAAACGTGTTTTATATATTAATTGAGTAATTAATAAATAAGCCATAATGAAAAGCTTACCGAAAAAAAATGAATCATGCAAGTTGAGAGATAAAGATCACGATGCTTACTTTTCTGCTCACCTTCAGCAGAACTTTCTTATCTATTTATATATATTTATCGATACATGTTATTAAATCCCACGAATAAAACGTGTTCAGTATTATAACTAGGGAGTTTTATATCATATAACAAAAAGTTATACTTACATGTATTGTAATAAATATCATAAATCATACTAACATTATATATATATTCTTCTAGTAAAATTGGTTGAACCAATAAGACGGCTCAAATTATATTAATAAAGTGTTTATACTTTATAGTATAAGTTGTCTAGCGTGATAGATATTGTTATTGTAGACAAAATCTATTGGATAACAAGAACACAAAATTTCAAGAAATACCCTTTAATTTACTCTATTACAATTTACATGATGTCATTAGAAATTTTTTAAGTCAAAACCATTTAAAGATATTTCTTAAAAAATTTTAGATTTGTTAATTTTCTATAACACACCTTACCATTAATAATTGGAAATCAAAAAGTTAAATTTTAGAGAGGTAAAAAGGGCGGAGAAATGTCTTTTTTTGGATACAACAAGATAATACATAAACAAAAACCAGAGGAAAAAATGACATATCCCTAGAAATAGAATCCGAACTTATTAGACGGAGAAATGTCTTTAGTTCAATACAATTTTTTTACTAGAGTTTGACTTAATAGTTCTTATTTTTTCACCTGAGCGAGAGATTTGAAAGATTTAAACTATAGATCACAATTTAGTATATGGCCGAACCAAATGCCTCCGCAGCGTTAGGACATATATGTGATAAAAAGTTCCTAAAGATCAAGGGCTTACCATTCAAGCCCACCAGAGCGAGAGAAGGAATCTTTTCTTTATAAAATACTAGATTTTGACTCGCGTTACTGCGCGGTTTTATTTTTTCTTAATTATATAATTTATATGTATTACATTATGAAATATATCAATCTAATAGTTTGATTTTATATACTAATATATTTTAGGTTTGTTAGATTTGTAAATTACATATCTATGTGTTTATTTTTTTAATAAATTACAATTTTGAGATAAAAGGGTTTTCAACTTATGTGTGTATATGTGTAATATGGTTACGTTTTAAACGATTGTGATAATGTGTATTAGATTAGACTAACCAAAACAACAATTTATTGAAATTAAAAAATAAAAACAACAATTAAATAGTTAATAAAATAGAGAAATTAAAAGAATATTATTCTAAATCTAAAGGGAACGTATTAAACAATCGATTTCATGATCCCATAAACAAATCTCACACGCCATTGATGTCTTCATGTCATTATTAGCACCATAGTTATGCCATATATTATTGAAACCTATGAACTTTAACGTTTTACCATCACACTCATGCTTCTGTTTGACGTAAGATTTTTTCAAATCTGCCAATATAATATTTGGACGCCACATAAGATATCTATTTGTATATCTTCGAAGTTCTTCAAGGCCTTCTATTGTTTTTGACATTAGTGGCTTGATAAAAACAAACATAGTTTTAAAACATGTCTTTTGTTTTTCTATATCTCCGAGAGATATTAGAATAACACCATTAATATACATGGCTGCACGAAATTTTCTGCGAGTAGCTTCATGTAACATTATTAGTCCTTCATCTTTACGGTTGTAAATGAAATAATAAATTATTCCCAACCTATACAAAGCTTTAAGGTTCTCGTTAATGCGCAATTTGTTATATCTTCTGTAAAATTGTTGTGGATTACTCCAAGATAGATAGAAGAGATCTTCTTCAAGAGAAAATCTGTTGAGAACAGAACGTTCATCACATATGGCATAAAATTTCTTGCACACAGATATGAGATTAAGAACATTTGATAGAGATACATCAGCACAACATGAGACAATTGAGATTAGAATATCATCTGGTAAAAACATAATAGACATTTTATAATCTAGTTGCAGATTCGCACGCTGCGCGGTTTGATTATTAAAAAATGTAAATTATTTTAAAAAGAAAAATATTAATTTTATAAAAATAAAACCTAAATAAAAGTTAATTACTATTAAAAGATAAAAATAGGGGTTTTATTTATGATAGTATGCTATTTATATCAGAATCTTATATCTTAAGTTTGTTACATTTTTAAATTAAAGACCTATAGAATTTAATGTTTTTATTTTTTTATAAAATAATTTTAACAAATGCCGTTTTCAAGATGTTATTCTTCAAAAATACATTTTCCCTTTGAAAATGAATCAAACCAAAATGATACTTTTGAAAAAAAATTTGAATCAAGGGATATTTTTGAAAATTTCTCATTTATAGAGTAATTTTATTGATTTTATTTTTAACATTATATTTAAACATTTGTAACTTTTAATGAAATAGCATGCAATTTTCGTTTGAATGTATTTAAAAAATTTTATATAATTTTTAATATAACGAGTTATAAAATACAAATAAACATTATAAAAACACGAATAAACATTTAATTTTATTAGTTATGAAATATATAAATTATTTAAAAAGAAACATAATATAAAACAAATGTTTAATTTCAAAATTATATAAATAGAACCAAAAAGTATTATAAAAAAACAAAAAATAATCCAGGAAAATAATTTAAAAATAAACAACTAATAAACATAAATTAAATTATTATAGAGAAGTCAATATTATATAATTTATTAGGAAAACCATTATACAATTAAATTATTGTAATATATGAAATTTAGCATAAAATATAACTTTTATTTTTATCACAAATATACACCCTAATAAATATTATAGCTTTTTAAATATCTAAATTTAAAATATCAAAGTAATATAATATTACCAAACGTTTTTAATATATTTTTATTGTATAAAATAAAAAGCAAAAATAATTTGCAAAGAAAAAATGATCAAACCGCCAACTATCTCGCGACAGTTAATAGATCATTTATAGACATGACCATTATCGACCGCGGATAATCAGAACACCGTCGGCATAGTGAACCGCGGTTAATCGTTATACGTCTGCATGTTGTATCGCAGTATGTACCTCTATCAACCGCATACCATCTGCAGACAATACTGCATATAATAAAACGGTCGACCACATACAGTGCGCAAGGTATACCATAGTCCATAACACAGACCGTATCACTATCAACCACAACCAAAATAACCGGTCCACCGTATGTGATATTAGTCAGTCATAATGATAGACCGCGGGCGAAACCGGTTAGTCGGTCCGATCTAACCGTCAAGGACCATAATATAAAGAAAATATATAAAATAATCAAGAAAATGTCATAAATAGAAAGATAATATAAAGCTTTGTTTTATTGCTCCCGCTTTCTCACATCTGCGCTCGAAAAGCCAACTTTGCTTTTTTTTGGGAGGTGAAAGAGCGGTTGAAGCGGACATTTCGAAATGACAGCATCGAAGATATTTATATATATAAAATGTAAAATATCAAAATTATATTGCATACCAAAAAAAAAAATCAAAATTATATAAATAGAACGAGAAATTATTAACAAAACAATAATTAAAATAAAATGAAAAAATAATCCATTAAAATAGTTAAAAAATAACATAAAATATGTTCATTATAAGTTGATAAGGAAACTGTTCAACATTAATTCTAAAATGTGTATCATTAGTGGTGGTAAGATTTATAATAAGTTTCTCCTGCAAAACGGAAAAGAAGATTTTGTTAAATTGAATTACTTTAAGGCAATTTGACTCTTTATGATCACCATTTCTTCTATGAAAGTTTTCTTTTTCAACATCTAGCAAAAAGTGAAAAGTTTTTCGAACTAAATCTATTAGTTCATGTGGTAGATTGTTTGGATCTTCAATCTATAACTTATACAAAGAAATAAAAATGTTGTTAGTAAAAATAAATCAAGTGTTTTATTTCCTAATAAAGAAAATTTACCTCTTCACAAGATCCTTTTAAGAGATCTTATGAATAACTTCGACTACATGCCTTTCAAAAAATATACATTTTTTTTGACTTGTATGGTCTTTGACATAAAGATTTAGCTTGTACCAGAAATAAATAACATAGTTTGTAAATGCATTAGTGATATTTATGGAATCACAGACCTTAGAATGACATTAGTGGTATTTGTTTGACATTTTTGACACCAAAATTCATGTTTCATACTCTTTTTGACAACGTCATTCCGATTCCTTAGTAATCTTTCAGCCTTTTTGTTGCATTTACGACAACTAAAGGAACACAACCCTAAACTGAATTGATTGCTGAAATAAAACACAATCTCTTGCATTTACCAACCTGAAAATTGAGCATTGATTTTACAAAAAGTTCATTCAAGTCCATAAGCACATTTTATAGTTCTTAGTATTACAGAAATACACAAACCTCGTTAGATTAAAGCAATTTAGAAAGGGTCTTTCTGGAAAACTGAATGCTATAGTCTTCCTTGACTAATGTTTTTGGATTATTTTCATGAACTTTCAGAGCAAGAACATCCTTTAGTAACCTACAAAATTGGTTCAACACTACTATTTAGTAATATTTTTTATATATATTAAAAGTTTATAAATTGGTATATAGATCAATACATATTATAAAATTACAACATAAGTGTGAGAACATCTCGTACAATCAAATTTACTTTATAATGTCAATATTTAATTACACTAATAAATGTAGTTATACCAAATAATAATATTAAAATATGTCAAAATAATAGATTTAGAAAGAGATATGTG
>WJSH01040672.1:0-16172 GCA_009757365.2 Lepidium campestre | reverse complement strand
ACACTTCCTCAAATCGTTGGTCTTGTGAGTCATATCAAGCAACGACGAGAGATCCTTCACTTGGTGGTCTTGTGAGTCATATCAAGCACCATTTGGAGTCGGGAATATCGGAGGCTTTCCGTAACCTTCGTGCGACCCTTCAATCCATTCAGTTCTCCATCCGGAGTTCATATCCAATTCGTACCAGCAGAGTAATCCGTTCCTAGGATCCTTCAGACATGGAGTATAAACATGAAGAAGCTTTTTCTTCCCCAACCTCTGAAGAAGAAGAGATTCCCAACATGCTGAAGTTGTCTTTGGAAGAACAAGAAGAGTTTAACAAGAGTTTAAGCGTGTTTGGCTCTAATGTGTATGCTTAGGAACAAAGCTCGAAGGATATAATCACTCACGAGAAGAGGATGGATGAGAGTATGTAGGTGGACAGTCATGAATTTTCAACAATCACTCCTCCCACGCCAACAAAGCTGAAAGATCTGGATAGTTCCACTTTGCCTTGAGCCATTGAGACGGAAGAGCATGGGTATTCGACTTGGGACGTCATTGAGAAGATACTAACCTCTTTGGAGGAAGAGAAATATGAAACTCAGCTCGTGGATATGGAGACAAGTTTCAGCACTAGTGAACTTCCTCTTAATTTTGAGGTTGATGAGAATCTTGTGATAAAGTATGAAGATCCTTGTGAAGATGTGATATACACTATAAATAGCTTCATTATAATGCATTTTCTAGATTATTTCATATTGTCTAGGTCTCATGTTTACTCATTTAATGTAGTTTTGCATTCATATTATCACTTAGAGTCCTAGAACTAGAGAGTCAAATATTTTGTGTTTTTGAATCTTATTTAGGTGGATTGGAGATCAATGGTTAAGGAGATGAGCCAAGGCACTTTGGAGATGACAAGAGTGGAGGATGGAATGAAGAAAATGAGTGGACGATGGAATTGTGAAGATAAGTAAATTTGAAGAATAAAGAAGTAATAAGAGAAGGACCGCCCTAAAAGCTAAGGAAGAAAGTCGTGACCCACGACCGGTCATACCAAAATGAAGACCGGCCACTCGTGGCTAGGACTAGCTGAGGACCCGACACCGTTACATGAATCGATGTTTGGCCCTTTGACCGGCCGGACCTGAATAAAGACCGGCCAAAGCCAAGACGAGACCGGCTAGACTCGAGAAGATGGCCACGACCCAGAACCCAGCGACTAGCGGAGGCGAGAGTGAGACCGACCGATCCCAAATCGGGACCAGCTGATCCCAAGCCGCTGAAGGCCTTTTATCTCATTTTAGTTTGTTCAATCCCGGTTTGTCCCGGGTTGACCCGATTCATTTTTAGGATTTCTTGGCAACAATATAAAAGCCCAAAACCCTATGAATTTTAGGAGAGAACCAACACACATTTCCCCTTTGAGTAGTTTTTCAAATCTTTATCTTTTGGATCTTGTTTGAGAGATTTGAGATTTGAGGAAGAACTTTGAAGAATCTTGGATGGATTTATGAACATTTCCTTGTGTCATCAATCAAAAAGAGTTTCTTCTTAATCCTTTCCTCTCTTCTCTTTTAATTATGGGTTTGTTTGTTGTTTATGTTGAGTTTTGTTTTAATATATGTGGGTAGTTTCCTAATGGGTTGAAGGGTAGGTAGATCTAGGGGTTTAATGAATGAATCTTGTTACTAGGTTGTTAGATCTGTAGATCCTCCACTTAAGATTTTCTTAATGCTAGGTTTAGCTTGATCAACTAGCAACCTTGATGGTGGGAAAGATATCGCCCGAGAGGTGTTCGATGAAAGTCCTGAAAGAGTCTTTTTATGGGTTTTCCTTTCCTAGCCAATGAGAGTTGATGTTAGGGTGGAAAGTGGTCTTTGTGAGCTTGTGTGCTAATGCTTGAGACTATAGGAGAGCAAATGAGGGTTTAGCTTAACCTATTGATCGCATAGGGGTTAATGCCATGAGAGTGGATTGATCTAGATTGAATGAGCCTCATGCCCTATGATGGTTCTTGTTTGTTGAAACCTTTAGCTTCTTGTATTATTTGTTATCCTCTAGATCGATTGCATATCCCTAGATCCATTGCTTTTAAATCATTTATAGCTTGTTATGTTTTTAGTTTGCTTGTTTTCATTAAGTTGTTACAGAAACCAATCTATTGTCTTCTTTAGCTCAAGTCGATTCCCTGAAATCTCATCGTATTAATTCTAAGCTCTCTGTGAATTCGAACCTCAAGTACTTCAATGTTATAGTTGTCCGTGCTTGTTGTATTTATTTGTGTGTTTGAGAAAGCGAACATCAAGATGTTGTAGTTGTTGAATGCATGGAAAACACGAAGGAAGACCCAATAGTTGTGAGTTAGCTCTCAACTAAGGAACATATGCATGTCCAACACATATTCAAGCAAGAGACAAAGGTTGAAAGACCTATAAAGAAACAAGATAATCTCATTGAGAAGGCCTACACGGAAGGTGATGAAGAGGAATCTCCAAAGGCACAACCGTTTAGCAAGCATCTTGGCATAATCTTCACCATTGAATTGGGCATAGATGATCCATGGAAGATATCATTCTTTGAGGAGGTTAGGATGAAAGAATTTAGGGGATGGTTCTATGATGAGTATGATCCGGGAGATCCAAGCTCATGCCATACTCCTCTCATGAAAAGTGGAAGGAGAGTCAAGCTTGTGACTTAAAACAAGCTCACTTGGGAGGAAGTCCCCTGGTATCCTTTATACATACTTTTAGTTTTCTTTGTTTGCTTAACTTTGTTGTGTGCGTGGTGGGCTTAGGTCATAGGAATTGAGTTTAATTGAAGAGGTTTTTATTGAAAGGAAGGAACCATGATCAAGGAGTTTGTATATTTGTTAAAGGAAAAATGGAAGAATGAAGAAGTGGAGACTGGCTGATCTGATCCAAGGACCGGCCAAGCGTCGGACCACGAGACGACGAGACGTCGGACCATGAGACAATGAGATGTTGAGTGACCGATCGAGCCAACTTTAGGACCGATCGGTCCGTCTCTAAGCTTGGCCGGTCCCCTTTAAAAGGTAAGTCTATCTTCTCTTTTGGTTTGATTTAAGTGATTTCCAATTCCGGTTTACTTCGGTTTAGCTAAACCAAAAGATAATTTGTCTTCTTCCTTATGAGCTTCAAAGAAAATCACATTCGTCACACACTCACTCACTTCATTTTCCCTACAAAAATTTTCTTCTCCACTTTAATTTAGATCATTTTCTCCTCTAATCATTGTTGATTTTGTTCTAATCTTGTCAAAGTTCTTCCACTATTTAGCTCTTTTCATCAATAAACCAAGGTATGTGTTCTTAAAACTCCATTCTTATGGAAAGCTTGAGCTCAGATTAGGTACTCTCTATTGAGCTTGAATTTGGGTGCTTTGTTTGGTGATTAGACTTGTTTTGTGATTGATTTTTGTTGGCCAACTTGATTACTTAACAATTTTGCAAGATTGATGGTGAAAATTGAAATTTTTGAGAAGTTAGAGTTAGGTTGATGAATAGTGATAAATTTGTGCATAATGTTTGAAAGATTGTGGTTTGATATGATTTAATCTTTCCTTTGATAGTCCTAATAATGATTTGATACTAAACATTGATGGTCTTGTGCGGTTTTAACATATTCACTTGAAAATTTCATGATTTGTGCTTAAAATTGTTTGACACTTAGAAAAACCTTGAATTCTTGTGAATCATGAGTTCTTGAGAATTGCTATTGTGCTTCATTGACTTAATGGTTACTTAGAGAGTGAATTGAAGTTTGATAAATTCTTTTGATGCTTTGTGATTTTCCTCTCTTGTCTTGGGCTTTACTTGTGTCATTTTTGGCACCTTGTAGGACAATGCCGCCAAGGACCCATAACCAACTATCTAGTACCGCCAAAAATACAATGCTCTAACTCCATATCAAGGAGCCTCCAATGTTTGACAAGGTACCAAATTCACCAATTTTTGTAAATAGTTTTTAGCAGTCTTTTATTTTGTTTTGTTTTGCATTTTTGTATGCTCTTTCTCTTGGATTATGTTTTCACCGAGACGGTGAGAAGTAAGTTCGGGGGAGAGGGTATTATTTAACATTATGTTTAGTTGTTTTGTTTTGTTTCTTTGAGTCTAGCATGTACATATTTAGTATTTCATTTTGCATAAAAAAATTTTCAAAAATACTTTCAAAAATAAGCATGTAGTTGCATTTACACTTTAGATTTGGTTAGAAAAATCTAGGATTGCATTTCACTTGCATAGGAAATGATGACACAATTTTGTTGAGAACTTGTTTAGATTTTAGCCAATAACCTTGTTTGGGAACTCATTTGGTGTTTAGACATCTCCTTATCGAGCTTGTACACTTCGTGTTTTGAATTCTTAGTCTTGCAACTAGTCGAATTGATGATGGTTGCTAGTTTTGATGCTAATCTCAAATCTATTTGAGCTTAATTGAATCTAATTCTCTCACTTATGGATTTTTAATGTATAACCATGGTAACCTTATACATATTTGGACTATCTTTACCTTAATTTACCACACTTGTTAGTCCAAATAGCTATTTCCCTCAATAAATGGTTTCCAACCTTGAACCATTGCCTTTCTTTTATGCCCTATCGTGATTTGCTTGAGTGAGGTCTCTTGTTGATAATGCTTTCATGTGCAAAATAGTGCAAGTATAAAAACGACAATTGTTGGCTTTCATTTGTTTGCTAGTTAGGAAATCATGGAACTAGCACTAGGTGGATGTTAACTTATTGTTATTAGGACTCTTTGAGTTTAGCACTAATGTGAGATAAGAAGGTTTAGAATTTTGGGTTGGGAATACAAGGATTAGTACTTGGAATGAGTAGAAAAGGTAAACCAAAATGGTTATAGAGAAGGAGAAAAAAAATCGAGAAGAAAGGGAGAAAAAAAAGATTAGCACTAAGAACTTGGGAAAAAAAAATGTTAGCTCTAAGTATGTATCATTTGATTAGAAAGGATCTTCTAGAAAGCAAATAAAATGGCTAAGAAAATAAAAAATTGAGCCTAGAAAAAGAAAAGGAAAAAAAAGCGTAGAGGATTAACAAAGTAAAGAAGTATAGAGCTTGTGTATAAAGTGTTTTCCCATTTGTTCTAAGAAAATATGTGCATTATGTTTTGATTAAAAATTTCCTTGATTGATTCCTTGGGTTTTAAAGAACGAAAAAGGGTAGAATCCTTTAGGAATTGGTTTTGGGAATGGGTTAGACTAAGGTTTGGTTTTGGGTAGACTACTTGCTTGATCATTGGGTAGAATAGAAGCTAAGAATTGTATGCATCAATTGTTTTTATCTTAGTATAATTTTGCATAATAATTGGCATTCCTATTTCTTCACAGTTAAGTCAACATTAATCATATAGCCTTCTTGCACTCACATCTTTAGTGTTTTATTGTCTTTTCTCGCCTAGCCAAGTGGTATTGATTGACTATCTATTTGTGAGACTGCACATCCTTGAGAATAATGAATATGAAGATTGGTTGATAGAATAGCTTGTGGATTCTTGTGAACGCTCGTTGCTTGAAAGAGATAGATAAGCCTTGAGAAGTTAGAGTTCATTTGGAAATCATGTTTTTGGCTAGATGTGGTCACTATCATTGTTTGTTACATGCTAAGCTTTGCTGTGTTCTTGACATGTTGAGTTCCCACTTTCAAACCTCTCTTCCGGGATTGTCGGTTTTTTGCTTGAGGACAAGCAAAGGATAAGTCCGGGGGAGTTGATATACACTATATTTAGCTTCATTATCATGCATATTCTAGTACATTTCGCATCACTTAGGACTTATGTTCATACACTTTAGTATAATTTTGCACTCATTTCGTGTTTTAGAGTCTTAGAATAGAGAGTTGCATATTTTTCCTTTCTTTGAGTCTTTTTAAGGTGATTTGGAGCCAATTTGGAGGAATGGAGACTTGGAGATGAGTGTGAAGCAAAACAATGAAGTGAAATGCATCAAACAAAGCAGGAAAGTCGATTGTGTTGACTTGATAAATTGAAAGCGTTCCACCCAATAGAATCGAGAGATATTAGGATACAAGATAGCTACAGGTGTTAGCTTTCATTTGGCTGTGGTTGGAAGGCATTTGGACAATCGGTCAAAGAGATACAACGAGTTTACTCATGATAGGTATGTTGGGACTTCATGCTCAAGATTGTTAGCAAATGAGGACCTTACCGTGCATAGAATTGGATTATATATTTTCACAAGATAGCCAAAAGAGTCAGATTTCATTTAGCGTTGGTTTGAAGGCATTTGAACAAGCGGCCTAGACTGGCCGGACAAGAAATTAGACTGGCCGGACAAGAAATGAGGCTGGCCGGGCATCAGACCATTTTGACTTTCCAGAAGAAGGACCAGCCGAGACCAATGCAGGAATGGCCGAGACCAATGCAAGACCTGTCAATCCACCTCCCAACACATATTTTTCCCTTTTATTTCACTTGGATCCGACCCGGTTTGTCTTGGGTCGACCCAACTCGTTTTGGAACCTTAAAACTCTAATGTTTAAGGGTTGAAACTAATTCTTCTCATTATCTTAGAGCAGACACTTTAGAGAAAGTTTAGAGAGAGAGAAAAATTGAAGATTGATTTTCCCTTTTTGGGGATGATGATCTTTGGATCATCATCTCCCAGCTATTGAGATTTCTTGTTCTATTTTGCTTTCTCTTTCACTTTGTTATTGCTTTTGTTGTTGATTTAGTTTATGAATCTTGTTTATGAGTTAGTTCATGCTTTTGTTTATTATCATATTGCTTTTGTTTATATTCATCTTCTTCCTTTGTTTCATGCTTTTGATGGTTGAGTAGTGGATTGATGGGTTGATGGTTTGGTAGATCTAGGGATTTGATGGTTGAATCTTGTGCTTAAGTTGTTAGATATATTGTTCATTCACTTAAGATGTTTTTAATGCTAGGTTTAGCTTGATCAACTAGTAATCTTGATGGTGGGAAAGACATCGTCCGAGAGGTGTTCGATGAAAGTCCTAAAAAAGCTTTTTGGTGGGCTTTCATTTCCTAGCCAATGAGAGTTGATGTTAGGGTGCAGAGTGGTCTTTGTGAGCTTGTTTGTTAATGCTTGTGACTATAGGAGAGCAAATGAGAGTTTAGCTTAACCTATTGATTGCATAGGGGACAATGCCATGAGAGTAGATTGATCTAGATTGAATGAGTCTCATGCCCTAGGATGGTAACTAATGTGTGCTTGAGTTTCATGGTTTGATTTTTTTTCCTTTAGATCAATTGTCTTACCTAAACCCATTGTCTCTATTTGATTATCTCATTTCACTTTGCTAGTTAGTTTCTTTGTTTCAGTAATCTAGTTTTAGTTCATCTCCTTTTATCTATTGTTGTAGCTCAAGTTTGAATTCTTGCAGTCCTAATGTGTTTTGACATACTAGGATCGCAAGCCTCTTGCTCAGGATCTAAAGGCAACTGCAATGTGTTACATTATGTTTTTTGTTGAGTCGAAAGATCAAACTTATTTTGTCAAGGTGATAGCTACTGCTAATGGCAACAATTGGCCAACCGATTGAAGAAGGTAATGCCATATATGATTTTTGAATCTCAGACAACCTTTGTTGAAGGGAGAATCATCACAGACAACATCATCATCGCACACGATATTTCCCATGCTAAAAACTCCAACAAGCATTGCTCGGAGAACTGTTAGGGGGTTAATACATATATTTCTAAGGGCTATGATAGAATTGAGTGATCCTTTGTAGCTAAAGCCTTAATGGCTGTAGGCTTGCCACAAAAGTGGATCAATCTGATGTTGAGCTGTGTCTTGTCAGTCAGCTTTCACATACTTATCAATGGTAAACTTTATGGTGACATTAAACCTTCTAGACGCTTAAGGCAAGGTGCCCCTGTCTTCTTATATGTATGTTATATGTACTAAAATGCTAAACAGAGCAGTAAAGAAATGATTTCTAGATTTCTAAATTCTCCACATACGAGTGTATAAAATTTTTATTATGCTATTAAATGAATAGAGATGTTCACTTGTCTTTATACTTTTAATTGCAAATAATTTTTTTTATATTTCATCTATATCTCTGTTCAAAAAATCGGGCTAGACGGTGATTAGGCAGTCTAGGCGGCCGTTTTAAAAAATAAAAATATATTATTTATTTTCTTAATATTAACTTTATGTTTATATTATTTTTTCAAATTTTAAAAATTGTTAGTCTAAAAAACTAATTCTAAATAATGTGATTCATATTATTTATTATATTTATATTATCTATAGTTAATTTATCATGTATAAAACATAATTTATTTAAAAACCGTCTAAATTACCTAGAATCGCCTATGACCCGACTAGTCTTTTTAGGCGCTAGGCGGAATGTCACTGCCCGCCTAACGCTTAGCGCTTTTTTAACCAATGATCTATATAGATTGGAGGAAAAAAGGTCAAACCCATTACGAAGAGAATTAAAAAAAGATAAAGCTAAACAACAAAAGAATAAGGCCCATTATCGAAGACCAATAATATACAGTGCAAAAAACCAGCGCTAGAAACAAACATAATAGAAAAGTCAGTTTACACAGTGGATAAAAATCCCATATTGATTAATATATTGGGGTTTATAATTATAATTTTGAAATTTAATAAATTATTATTTTTAAATAAATAACTTTATTTTTAATATTTCGGCAATCCATTCAGTTTTTACTTCGGTGCGGGTTTAGATACCAGTTTTTGTTAGTAACCATACAATTTAATTTTGTTAGTAAACCAATTTTTTTGTTTGACTTTTGGTTTTGAAAAAATGTTGACCGGAGTCAAATGCCGGCGGTAACAAATTCCAATATTAGGTTGAACAAATATTGTATGGTTATGGTGATTTCACATGTTCGACGTTAGTTTGTGTATGTGATCATGGGATAATATAAAGTTCGTCTACGTCAACATAAATTTTGTGTATAAAATTACACATTATCAAAACTGATATGTGTAGTTATGTGATTGTTAAAAATTAGTGTATGTAACAACAATTTTTCCTTAATATGATGTTCACATCCTTGAGAAAAACAAATGTATAATAATTTTATTTTAAAACTACTAAAAATATTTGACAATTTTGTAGTTGATAATATACTTACAGTTAAAAAAGTCAAATAATGAAATAATGAAGAGATAAAAATGTAGTCACATGTCACATTATATTTGACTTTATCACTTTTATATATATAGAATCAATTGAACCGTAGTAATGTATCACAAAATTTTACAAAGAATACTATATCTCTCTCACTCTTTTATATTTTATTAAGTAATTTTTTAGCTTTTATTATGTCTAATCTATTTTAAATTATTAGTTTAGCTTTAATCCTTCTCATTTTTGCATATATGGTTTCCACCGTGTTGAGACTGTTTCGCTCCCTCTCTATACTCTTCGACTTGATCGAGGTCGAGTCTTCTCTTGGGTTCTATTAAGACGTCAAATGGTCAACCTTTTTCGTTATAGGATTCTAGTTTGACTTCGCCATTTCCGGATGAACTGTGAGTTATCTTCTTACCGGTATAGGATCCTAGTTCTTCATTTGTGAGGTACTTTTATTCGCTACAGGAGGTCTCGTCACCAGCTATGGCTCCGTCTTGCCTTGCAATGACTTCGATCAGCGGGTTCAGATTATCATTTTACTGAGTTTCTTTCCTTAGTTGATCTAGTATTTTCCTTTCATGTGTTCGTTTTATTTAGCTCTCCTCTTTTGGATGTTAGACTCCGGCGATATTATTGTTTTCCGTCAGCTTTAGTATTCTATTAATGTATCCTATCGATGTAAAATTCTAACTATTATTAATATAATTCCAGTGAGAAAAACATAGGTATATTTTTTATGCAATAATAATCTTTGTAATCGCTTTTATTATTCATATTTATGGTTTTTAAATAATATAATTTTCTTTATATTGACCAAGACATATTTTGGTCTCACCATTCACCTATCGGGTCGCATCATTTATCAATCGGGTCGCAGCATTCATATATACGTACCGCACCTGTCCGCGATAAGAAATCATATAGTTTTGTAGAACAATATCAGATCGCCCCGCATAACATACCAGATCATCCCGCAATATGCCTATAGTACGTACCGGATCGCCCCGCAGAACATACCAACTCTTCTTGCAGTACGCTAGAGCATCACATGTGGTACGTATTGGATCATCCCGTAGTACATACCATATCATACGCGGTAAGCTAGACCATCACATGCGGTACGTACCGATCTTACCCGCGGTAAGCTTTTTTTACCATGTTCGTAGGAAGTTCGTGATCCAGTCCAATAAGTTTCAGCCCACAAAGCCCATCAAAAATAAATAACTCTAAGGTGATTATGAGTTAACTTAACTATCCATTTGAAGTGGATTTGACCCTTAGAAAACCAAATGAAAAGATGAAGACATATGATGCCTTTTCTCGTGGACCAAGACAACTGCATGTTACTTTCAAGACTTTTTGGATCCACCAAAGCCTTGTCTTCTGTCTAGTTGGTGCAGCTAGGATTTGAGATGTTGCACAAGTTGACTTGTTTATTTAAAGGCTTGTAACTAACAATTGTAATTGACAGTTCTAATCAATTCATGACCTTTATATTTTCTCTCTTGTGTTTCTCTCAAGTCTCACAAAACCTCTCATTCTCTCATATCATGCTTCTGTAAAACAAACATATAATATTGTTTTACGTTTTTTTTGTTCTAGAAAAATATGACAGAAGCTTAAATTTTGGCTCTCAAAATAATTAGAGCAAATTGCATCACATGGACCCACTGATGTGGAACATTACCTCGAGTCTCCAGAGCTATTTGATACGATAAGAAAAGAAAACATAATGTCTCTCAAATATAAGTCAAAAGTAATAATCTTTTTGAGAAAACATTTAGATGAAAATGTGACACATGACGTCACACACATCAAAGATCCAACAGAGTTGTGGCAACACTGAAATAACGGGTTGACAACCAAAGAGAGATAACTCTTCCTCATGCTCTAGAAGAATAGAAAAATAAAAAATTTCAGGATTTTGAAAAGGTCGAGGATTATAATTATGCAATATCGAAGAATGCATCAAAATTGAAATAATGTGGAAAGACTATCACTGAAGTAGAAATGATCGAAATGATTTATCTCACGTTTCACAAAGAATACTATGTCTTGCAAGAGATGTATATAAATTGTCGATGTGAACAATTTTCTGAGTTAATTGTGACACACATATTAGCAGAGAAAAATAATAAACTCTTCATCAATCTCATATTTCCGGACCAACAAAACTAAGGTAATTACCAAGATAAATGTGACGAATGTAAAAGATCCAGAAATGAGAAGTAAAACATATCGGGATCGGGGTTGTTGATGTAATCGCTGACGTGAAAGAATTTAAAATACATAAGAGAGAAAATCATTTAAATGGGTATGACCCAATAGACCTCTGAAAGGGAAAGAAATCCAGATGAGTCCTCTCTAGAAGCGTGAGAATCATTGCTTCAGATATGAACCATAAAACATTGATCTCATGTGTGTCGCACACCTCTGCATCTTTGTAAGTTGTACCAAGAATCCATCAAAAGAAAAAGAAGGGTGTGAACCTTGCAGAACACGTAGAAGCCACATCATACCTAGAATCTTCTGACTTCATGGGCGATTTGATAAAACCACTCATGCAAATGATTAATTACTAAAATTTGTAATGAGACCTGGTGCAGCGTGGCACCAGGGTTAGTTCGAAATTACGCTGGCTTATACTATCTCTGGGCCTTTTTCTATTCTATTTATTATTTTAATGACTATTTGACGTTATTGGGCTTTTTGTTGGTTTGTTGTAATAAGGCTCATAGAGTCATTTGTTTTGAGGGTGAAAATAGTTTACCTAAGTGTTGACTAATTAGTAACTTGTTTTGGGCTTAAGTTGTGAAATACCATTTTCTCTTTAAAAGCTAATTTCGATATGTCCAAGAGGAGATAAGGAAGTCTGATCAGTTTTGGTATTTTTCTTTTATTTAGAGATTCCTTGTAAGACGTTGGCCCATTAGGTTTTAGGGTTTTCTTCAGGGAATTCACTATATAGTGTAACACTTTGCTTCATTAATAAAACAGAGAGATTTAAAAAAAAAACCCCAGCTTCTGCTATCGTGAGAAATCATAAACCCTAGCCGTCATCGAGCTCTGCTCCCACATGAGGAAGTCTAGCAAGAGTGAACCCTGAGTTCTTCTTGTTGGTAGGATTCTAGAGGCTTTATTCAATTCGCATTTAGATTCATCTATCCCATCGCCGCCACTCATCATCATCATCCGCCGCCACCTCTTGATCATCACCGCCGCCGTCGATATCCGCCGCCATCCGATACCGCCGCCGTCATAACCCTAATTCACGCTGCCGTCTCTTTGTCTTGTAGTTGTTGCCTCTGAGATCAGAAACCCTAATCTGAATTCTGCGCTGCATCAAGACCACTTATAATAATAAACTTTATGCACTTGCATTATTTTTATTATATATATATTTCTCTTTTAAACAAAATTACTGTTTAACAATCATAATCCTTTTAGTATAAATATATTTATATTATTTATTTTATCAATTATTATATATGCAGAAATTAATTAAGACACAAACCAAACAATATTAGAGAAAAATGTCAAAGAATTTTGCATAATAGATAGTGAAACAACACACACAATTCTGAGAGATAACACAGTTTTTACTGATCTAAAACTGTCAAAAAATATTGTCAACACAATATAAGATCCTACAGATTCAATTGAGGGAACTGGCAAAGCAAATTTTATGTTGCCTAATGGAACAAAATTGCCCATAGATAATGTCATATATTCTCAAAATTCAAAAGAATTTTGTTGAGTTTCAAAGATATATATCTTCAAGGATATGATACTCAGTTCTTAGCGGATAATGAGAAGAAGTATATGTAAATAACTTATGATAAGCTTAGAAGGAGACTTATATTTGAAAATATCCAAGAACTTCCTTCTAGCTTGAATCATACTTACATAGATACAATTGAATATAACCTCGTGATCAAAATTTTTTTTAAAGATTTCACGTAGTCGCATAATGGTCTTGAACATTCAAGCACCATAATATTACAAAAAGAATAGAGAGTTTACATGATGGTCATTCACTGAAATCGAATGAGATTTGTTTGAGTAACAAAGTGACACGTATTGCATGTTTTCTCGAAAAGTTTATCACATACCATTACGAACCAAAATTGATATTGAATCACCAAAGTTCCTTGAACATATTCAACGTGATATATTTGGACCTATACATCAACCATGTGAACCATTCCACTATTTTATGGTGTTGGTGGTTTCATCGAGTTGATGGTCACATGTTTGTCTATTATTATATAGTAACAAGGATTGAAGTTGAACATCTTGTACCACATGTTCATACACAAAATGGTTTGACAAAATCATTAATTAAACGCTTGCAATGGATTGCAATACCATTGATCATGAGATCAAAACTTTCAAACTCTATAAGGAGACATGTTATTTTGCATGCAGAAACACTCATCAAATAAGACTAAATGCATATCAAAAATATTATCCATTACAATTAGCATTTGGTCATGAACGAAATATTTTTCATATAAGAATTTTTGGTTGTGCAGTATACATACGCATTACACCTCCACAATGTACAAAAATATGTGACCAGAAATGAGGTCAGTAATTTATGTTGGTTATCATTCTCCTTCAATTGTATAGTACTTAGAACCACAAACTGATGACATCATTAAGACACATTTTATCAATTTTCACTTTCTAGAGGAAGAAAACAAATAATTAGGGAAAAATATTCAATGGTGTGTACCATCATTGTTACATTTAGATCCTCATACAAAATAGTCTCAATTAAAAGTTTGAATAATTATGCATTTACAAAGTATAGCAAATCAGATTCTTGATGCATATGCATATACTAAAACGATACCTTAATCACATATACCAACTGCAAATGTTCCTACTCAAATTAAAATACCATAAGAGCGTGGAATAGTAGATGATACACGAGAATCAAAAATATACTTGCAATGTGGTAGACTTGTGGGTTCTAAGGATAAAAATCCTAGAAAACAAAAAGAAGTTGAAAAACATAATACACCCAAGGTAGCAGAAATATATTTGGAAGAACTAAATCATCAATCTAGTAAAACTTTTTAGCATCAAGAACCTAAAGAAAATCCTGAGAAATCTATCGACTACATCCATAATGGGAAGATAAGGAATATAAACGAAATTGATGACGTTGATAACATTTTCTCGTATCTTGTTGCAAAGGATATCAATGACAAAAATGAAAATCAAAAATCAAATTATGTAGGTGAATGTCAAAACAAACAAGATAGACTCAAATGGAAAGATGCTATACAATTTGAGCTCGATGTGCTAATATAATATGTATTCAGACCTATCATACTCACACCTAAAGAGGTGAAACCGGTTGGATACAACTGAGTATTTGTTCAAAAACAAAATGAGAAAATAAAATTATGCGATACAAAGCCTGGCTTGTAGCTCAATGTTTCTCTCAACGAGATGAGATTGATTAAAAAGAAACATATTTTCCTATTATGTGTGCTATCATATTTAGATTTCTAATGAATTTAGCGGCTATAGAAATTCTTGAGGCGTGACTCATGGATATCGTGATAGCATATTTATACGGGTCATTGGATAATGATATCTATATGAGAATCCCTAATAGATTCATGTTGTCAGAAGCATTAGCATCTAAACCCAAAATGTTATGTTCAATTAAACTACATAGATCATTATATGGGTTAAAACAATCATGACGCATGTGGTACAATCGCCTTAATGAGAATATAACAAAAGAAGTATATGTGAGTAATCCTATTTATCCATGTGTTTTCAATAAGAAAACGAAATTAGGATTCGTAATAATCGCGATATATGTTGATGATTAAATATAATTGGGATTCAAGCTGAAATACAAAAAATAAGAAATTATTTAGAAGGAGAATTCGAGATGAAAGATATCAGACATATGTGTTATACGTGTCTAAAAATGTTTACGAGTCATATAAGTCAACAAAAAAAAAATTTAGATTTTTGATTTTATGTAAGTGATATCATATTTTTAAAATATTAAAATATGAAAGGAGTCGAGAATTACATGAAATTAGTTGCTACCAATTAATACCTAAAACCTTATTCTTCAGAAAACATAAAGTTTTTGAGATAAGATAATGCATTAAATGCACAATGATAATATTCTCAAGCTTGAATTTCTTCCTTCATGATTTGGAGATGAAATACTTGTTTGAAACTTGATGTCAGATCCATGATATTTTCAATAATCTCTTTTAGCAATCTCAGGTGCAAGAGGTGCAAGACTTTCACTTCACAAGCCTTCAGTTCATTCCACATATGTTGAAGATTTGATTTTATTTCACCAAGATTATATCTACATTGCACTTGCACCAATGAACAAGACTGAAACAAAAGAATAAAAGATAATGATGAGGCTAAAATGATGAGACAACAATGAAAAGCGACTTAAACTTACATGTGAGGGGAAATGATGATGAGACAGTCTTACAGAGGCGAAAAATGAACTACCAGCAACTGAAACAAGAGAATAAAAGATGATGAGTCTCACGATGATGAGACAAGGATGAAAAGCAACTAAAACTTAGATGAAACCACTTAGATGAGACAAAGGAAACTCACGATGATGAGACAAGATACAAGGATGAAAAATAATTGAAACTTAGATGAGACATAGACGAAACATTAAAACTTAGATGAGACAAGGATTAAAAAGAAACTGAAACTCGTGATGATGAGACAAGGATGAAAAACAACTGAAACTTAGATGAGATAGAGGCGAACACTGAAACTTAGATGAGACAATGATGAAAAACAACTAAAACTTACAGTGATGAGACAAGAATGAAAAACAACTAAATCTTAGATGAGACATAGGCGAAACACTAAACTACGAGACAAATGTGACTGAAACTTACGATGATGAGACAATGATGAAAAACAAATAGAGCATTCCCAAAATCGTTTATTTGTACATCAATCCACATACACTAAAAGAGTGCTAAAACATTTTAACTAGGAAAAAGCAACTCCCCTCATTATTGAAAATGAT
>WJSH01040671.1:0-15326 GCA_009757365.2 Lepidium campestre | reverse complement strand
AACAGATTCTTCCACTAACTATGGAATGTCTTCAGAATCACTTGAGGAAGCTATTATTCATGATCTTGCTTTGGGTTTTATCCCTTTCTTCATTTGTGCTACTGTAATTACTCTAACCCCAACTTCTATATATATGAAATAGTTATGGATTATGTACTTCATAATTTGTCAATTGTTAAATATAAAAATGTGGGGTTTTCAGGTTGGCACAACGTCTTCAGCAGCAGTGGATCCCTTGGTCCCATTAGGCAAAATTGCAAAGGTAATTAAACATACATATATAAATAATAAAGAATTAATTAACTAATTTATGAATCACTTTATCAACCATATTTTGGACCAACTTCATCCGCCGCATTGATCACACTGCTTCAACAACTGCAATTAATAGTATCTTACTTAATTTTGACTAAAAGTTATAATTGGGTTGAATAAATAATTAATGAGGAGACGAGCCCACAACTCTATATTAATGCATGTTAAGTCTTGATGTGAATTACTATCAATATTTTACATATTAAATAATAATATGTGTGTTGTGTAGAAGTACAAAATATGGATGCACGTGGATGGGGCTTATGCGGGGAATGCATGCATATGTCCTGAATATCGCAAATTTATTGATGGAATTGAAAATGCAGACTCATTTAACATGAATGCTCATAAATGGTTATTTGCTAATCAAACTTGTTCACCTCTTTGGGTTAAGGTTTGTTTTCAATCTCATTAATTAATTACTAGTCAAGTCTTTCTTCAGTTTATTGTTATATTGTAATTTAAACAGGACCGATACTCTCTCATTGATGCTCTCAAAACAAGTCCTGAGTATCTAGAAAACAAGGTAGCGCAGGGTCCTCTCTCATCTTCATTTTTTCTTCATTACAAAATTGAAAGAATTATCATTCTGTAATGAAGAACTTGAACAAATGTTATCATTACATGTAAATATATATAATAAAATTATAGTAAGAAATTAAAGAAAATTGTAGTTTATTTAATTGATAGAACAACATATATCAATAAAAAAAATTTGTTATTCATGAGCCGCCCACAAAAATGGTAAAGTTTCTTTATTTATGAAATGATTAAACAGTTAATACATTATGATATATCAGGTTTCTAAACGAGATGATGTTGTGAATTTTAAAGATTGGCAAATTTCTCTCTCTCGAAGATTCAGGTTCTTTAGATACTTATCTTTGATTTGATGATATAATATAATTCTCTAACAAATTAAGTTAAATACATATACATGTTATAATAACGAATTTAATACATACAGTTCGTTGAGATTATGGATGGTTTTACGGCTCTATGGTTCCGAGAAATTGAGAAACTTTATAAGAGGCCATGTCAATCTCGCTAAACAATTTGAAGATTATGTTCTTCAAGATCCACATTTTGAGGTGATAAATATTATATATGAATATGATAAAGTTTCAAAACATCAAATTAAATAATGAACGTCACATCAATATATTAATATAATCTCCTAGATTAACGAAATTAAATTATTTGTTTTTCTATTTATTTTTGTTTTTTATAAATTTACAGGTTGTTACCTCTCGCTACTTCTCACTCGTTTGCTTTCGCATTGCGCCTATTGACGGCGATGAAGACAAATGTAACGATCAAAACTGTAAACTGCTTGCCGCCGTTAACTCCACCGGCAAGATATTTATCTCACACACGGTGAGAAAATTTATATAGAAAAATATAACCATAATCTTTTCTTGGCAAAGTGATTGTTTTTGACGTACAAGAATAAGAAAGTTAACTTAATACAATCAAAACAGGTTCTGTCAGGAAAATTCGTGTTACGTTTTGCCGTTGGTGCACCGTTAACGGAGGGGAAGCACGTGACAGAAGCATGGCAGGTTATTCAGAAGCATGCGACTATATAAACAATCTCTCTCAATCGACCATATTATTTATTTTGTTAACGATATTATTGTTTTATGTAATAAAAACTCTTTTTTTTGGGGTCAAATTATGTAATAAAATCTTTATTACTAATTTAGAATTTCTTTATGCTTTATATAATTTATCTTTATTTATTTTTCTCTCCTTCCATTTCAAGTTGTTTTATTTAAAAAATTAAACTTTCTTCAATAAAAATTATTGAATATTTCAGCTTAATATAATTCGACCAATTATATAAGATACTACAAAATATTATTAATCATAAAATATTAAATGCATTTAACTTTGTATAAACATATGTAAAATCATTATATATAAAAAACATGCAAAATATTTTAGAAAAAAAATTCTAAAACATATATATGGTATAGGACAACAGTTTTATGAATTATACAGTTTAGGGTTTATATTCAGTTTATTGGAAACGGATATTTTATGAGGTGAGAGGTAGGAAATTATTGGGATTGGGTTAAAGATGATATTTTATTGGATTTGGGCCAGGCCTAATTAATTATAATTTAATTAACTTCTTTCTCGAAAGATGCATTTTTTATTGCTTTCTTCTCTTCCAAACCCTATTTCATTATTCTCTCTATCCATTTCGACTGCTTCTAACTTTTGAAGTAAAATTTCCGGGAAAAAACCTAAAGTGGAAGGAAACAAATCCTTCGATTCGAGGTAGTTCTTGTGTTCTCTCTGTTTCTATATGCATTCTGGTTTTTCTCTTCTACTTTGAACTTTTGAACCAGATTCTTACCTTCTTAAAAAAAGAGACTTTTTATAAATTTCGATGAATCAAATCGTTGTAGATTTAAGTTCAGAAGACGAAAATGGTGAACAAGTAAACTACTCTGATTTATTTGATGGAGTTTCTGAAACCTTAGATGAGAAACCCAAAAATAGTAATTTGTTGAATCCAATGGTGGAAAATGAAGACGGCGACGACGATTGTGTGATCTTGGATTGTGATCCTATGGCGAAAGAGACTGCCATTGATACTTGTGAAACCGATGAAGTCCTTGTTGTAGGACAAAAGGGTGAGGTAAAATTTTCCGACTTTGATCTTTTATAAAAAATTTCTCTTATTAAAAATATGAGACTTTAATAATTTTGAAAGTGTATGCACTGAATTTTGAATTAATTCAATCATATATTCATATGTGGTGGTAGAAGAAGCTTAACTTGGGAACTGTTTGTATGAATCAGTGTTCTTCTTGCAGAGAGAAAATTAAGTTTAGTGGTTGTAGCCACTCAGTTTAAGAATCTTGAGAGTGAAGCTTTTTACAAGTTTATAAAGTGGAATCATCGAACTGGTTTTGTTCTGTTTCTATCTTTACACAGTTTGTAAAGAACATCTCTAAGAAAGTTAATATTGTATTGTAGATAGCTTGTCGGGATTTTCCGCATCCGCGACATGCCTGTGCTAAATACTCGTTTGAATCCACATCACATCAGCACTACTGTGAGATGGTGAGAATGTGAAGTGACTTGTGATAAAGTTTTATAATGCTTATGCTTTTCTTGCTAAGTTTGTTTCATTGGTTTTGTGTTTTTATTCTTCTTTACAGTGTCACTGTTATGTTTGTGATACCCGTGCTCCGTGTCCTTACTGGTTTATGGGTTTATCCACCATTGATCACTGTCATGCCAATGACAAAGAGCAGATATGGAAGACTCGACGAGAGTTGTATCGGACTGTCGGTATGCCTCCTCGGCCAGTTTCAAAACCTTCTTTGACCATAGCACAATCACAACAGGTCTCTAGGTATCAATCTGTACTGTTGCCTCAAAACTCGGCGTCCCCTGTAACCCAGTTTCGAGTCCGGGCTTGCTCTACATCTACTAGGGACCCAAACTTGTGCAACAGACCCGGTAATGGAACAGAGCAGTCAAAAAGCTATACTCAGAATCCCGGGTCACAGTCTTGCACTGTGCAGTCATTGCCAAATTATAAAAGTCCTCAGGCAGTCTATTCCAATCCATACCCATGGACTCAAAGCCTAAGCAAAGGCGTTTATCGGCATAACACTCCTAAAGCCTTGCAATCTACTCATTATGCTCCTCCAGCAGTTTCACAAGGCAATCCACAACAGACTGTTACCGGTTACATCTCAACAGTGCCAGAGTCTCAAAGCAAAGGGTACGCAAAACAATTTAACCGCAACATGTATTCTGCTAATGTTCAAACAATCGCTGTTCCGTCTCAGACTTTAAATCTTCCGGTGAACCAGCAACAACAACAACAATTAGGAAGAAGTAACGCTAAAGTACTGTCGGAGTTTGAAGAATGGCTGTTAAATGACTCGTTGGACGACTCTACATTCACATCTGATTATGAAAATTTCTTTAATGATTGAAACTAAGGATAGTCTCGATTTTCCTAACGTAATCTTAGATTTATTTAAAATTTGTACAGAATAGTTTTTAGCCAAGAACTTAGTTTATGTCTACAGAAACATTTGCGTATCTGTCTGAATTAAAAAAATTTCGTAAAATAAAATATTGGGAACCATATAAAAAGTTTCTTAAAATATAGTCCACAGATTAAGAAAATGTAATTATTTTGGAAAAGAAAATAATAACAGGTAATAAATTGGAAGAATCTTCATTTAAGCTAAGGTAAGAAAAGTCAAAGTAAGCTTCCAACAATAGTGGAATAAAATTTGTAACGGAATCTGAAAGATTCAATTCTCGAAACAAGATTCAAAAGAATCTCGTGAATCACTCTACCTTCCTCTCTCTATATATACTAATCTTTTTTTCTCTTTCTTCATTTCGAAATTTAAATCTTTTTCTCTCTTATCTCTTTCACGCGATTCCGATAATGGCTGCGACACTCTCTTGCTCCGCCTCTGATCTGATTCCTTTACTCTCCGGTGGAACCAACGCAACTGCCGCAGCCGCAGCCGCTGAATACATTTGTGGGAGATTCGACACAGTCTCTGGCAAGTTCACCGATGCGGCTTACGCAATCGACAGTACTTATCTCCTCTTCTCCGCTTATCTCGTATTCGCGATGCAGCTGGGATTCGCCATGCTCTGTGCTGGATCTGTACGCGCTAAAAACACGATGAACATTATGCTCACAAATGTTATCGATGCTGCAGCTGGTGGTATCTTCTATTACCTCTTCGGTTTCGCATTCGCTTTCGGATCTCCTTCTAATGGATTCATTGGAAAACATTTCTTCGGAATGAATGATTTCCCTCAACCTAATTTCGATTATCCGTATTTCCTCTATCAATGGAGTTTCGCGATCGCTGCCGCCGGAATTACGAGCGGATCAATCGCAGAGAGGACTCAGTTCGTTGCTTATCTAATCTATTCCTCGTTCCTCACGGGACTCGTTTATCCGATTGTGTCTCATTGGTTTTGGTCTTCCGATGGTTGGGCTTCTGCGTCTAGATCTGAGAACCTTCTGTTTCAATCAGGTGTTATCGATTTTGCAGGATCCGGAGTTGTTCATATGGTTGGAGGCATTGCCGGTTTATGGGGAGCTTTAATCGAAGGACCACGAATCGGTCGGTTTGGACAACCAGGTAAACCGGTCACATTGCGTGGTCACAGCGCAACGTTGGTTGTTCTCGGAACGTTCTTATTATGGTTCGGTTGGTATGGATTCAACCCCGGTTCGTTCCTAACCATTTTCAAATCTTACGGAACGTCACCGGGAAATTCGTTTTACGGCCAGTGGAGTGCCGTTGGAAGAACCGCCGTTACAACAACATTAGCTGGTTGCTCAGCTGCGTTAACCACACTCTTCGGAAAAAGACTTTTCGATGGATATTGGAACGTAACGGACGTTTGTAACGGTTTGCTCGGTGGATTTGCAGCTATAACAAGCGGCTGCGCCGTTGTGGATCCTTGGGCCGCACTTATATGCGGGTTCATAGCCGCCTGGGTGCTAATAGGATTCAACAAACTAGCGGATAAGCTCGAATACGACGATCCTTTAGAAGCGGCTCAGCTTCATGGAGGTTGCGGCGCGTGGGGGATCATTTTCACGGGTTTGTTCGCCAACAAAACGTACGTTGCGGAGATCTATGCAGGCGATCCCAACAGACCCTATGGTGCAGTAATGGGAGGCGGAGGTAAGTTGCTTGCGGCGCACGTTATTCAGATATTGGTGATTACGGCTTGGGTTAGTTTAACGATGGGGACTCTATTTTTTGTTCTACATAAACTAAAACTGTTGAGGATACCGCCGGAAGATGAAACGGCCGGGATGGATCCAACGAGTCATGGAGGTTTGGCTTATATGTACACTGAAGATGAGATCAAGAATGGGATCATGGTTAAGAAAATGGCTGATGAGAATGGACAAGTGTAGATGTTTCATGCTTCTTTTGTTTTTCTTTTTCTGTGTATATTCTTGATTGTTGCTCTTTGCACATGGGAATAAATCTATATTTTAGTTTCACTTATTTACTACTATTTATCTTTTCTCACCGATAAATCCATGTAAGTCCTCAAATATTTTTAAGATGTAAGCAAAGTGCGAAAAAAAGAAAAAAAATTCTATTAATTAGTTATTTTAAACGAAAAAAAGGAAGAGAAATCCGCAACAAGTGCAAGAAATCAGGCATTTCAAAAAAAATATATTGGGATTTTCTTATTAGTTTGTCAAATTATTGACCTTGTTAGCTAAATAAATGGGCCTCTAAAGTGAAAATTGGGGGCTCAGGTGGTTGCGATGAAGACCAATTTTAGTTACACACATTTAAAATGAGAAAAAGTGTCAAAAAAAATATATATATATTGAACTTACGCCAAATTAATAATACTAAACTTACAGATTTATTAAATTAATATTAAATTACTATTGACTGGGCCAATTTAAATATGTTGACTAACGCCGTTACTACTCACGCTAGACAAAAAAAACTAAACTTTAAAAAAATAGCCAAATTAATATTGAACTACAAATGTGTCAAATTAATACTGAACTACAGATTTTCCAAATTAATATTGAACTTGCCGTTGAATGAGCAATTTTAAGTACGTTGACTAATATGATATCCGGATCAAAAGCGACCCAAAATTTCGAGTATCAAGTAAGTCCCGAAATAAAAAAAATACATAATAGGTTCCGATTAACCCAAAATATAGGGTATAAGGTACTTTCTGAAACTAAAACAACTCATTATAGCATACCGAACTATGATTCAAACTAGTTTAAATATGAATTATATTTGATCAAGTCAATTTAGATATGAGATTAATTAATTGTAATAAACAATAAATTCGTGTTAACTTTTGTTATTATTCCATTAAATTTTTTTTGCTCTAAGATTTATGAAGATATATAGTCATTAACAGATTGATAGTGGATTCCGGAGACTTACTCCGGTAAGACGTAGGATCTCTACTCTAGATATCTGAACTCGTTAAAGATTGTGTGTTGTTTCGTTTATGTTATTTAAATTCATTCACAAATCATCAAGAATCAAGGTAAAACTCAGATCGAGTTTTCACGATTTAAATTTCAGATTCAAAACTAAAACATATAACAAATAGGGATTCTCAAACCAAATGTGATAAACTGATAATACCCAAATATAAAAAAAAAACCCGACTAAATACATGTATTCGGGTTAATCGGGTACCCGTTTAGGTATCATTTTGATTTAAGATATTATCTTATATCCACGTGTATAACCAAAGAGGACCTATTAGGTCTTTTTGTTTTTATTTCAGGATCTACTTGATACCCGAAATTTAGGGTCGGTTTTGGTTTGGATATCATGTTAGTCAACGTACCTAAATTCAGAGGCGGACCCACATACAAGGAAAGGGGTTCACATCACACCCCTAAACTAGATTAAGTTATTTTAACTCAACCAAATATGTAAAAGTTTTTCAGTAGATTTGGTCTTTCTATGGGTTCTTGACATATCCATGGTTCAAGTCTTCCCATTACATATTTTAAATATATTTATGATTTTTTTTTATTCTTTTGGAAAATATGGTAAATTTTAAAAATAAATTATATTTATATATTTAAAATAAATCTTTAACCCAGGTAAAATAATTTCTTGGGTCCGCCACTGTCTAAATTGGCTCAGTCAACGGTAAGTTCAATATTAATTTAGCAAATCTGTAATTCAGTATTAATTTGGCAAATTTGTAGTTCAGTATTAATTTGGCAAATTTGTAATTCAATATTAATTTACCATTTTTTGAAAGTTTACTTTTTTATGACATGAACAGTGCTATTATGTGTAAGTTTAGTATTTTTTTTGACATTTTTCCCATTTAAAATTATTATCATTATAACAGTACAAATGGTCTAGGATAATGATGTTATAGATGAACAATAATATTTAGTTAATCATAGTGTTTTAGAAGTTAATTTAGTTTTAAATCAACATTGTTGAAAACTTTGAATTAAAAAATAAATGAGAATTGCCGAGTTCTCTTCAGTCTGGTAGTTAGGATTAGGTTGATTTAACTAATGACTTATGCATCAGGGTTTGACATTTCTCCACTACAGTTTGGTAACTTATAAAATAATTTTAGTTAATAAGCTTTATACTATGAATCGAGTCTCGTCAATTTAATTGTGAGATAAAAAAAACATGAGACACGTCCGAATGAGACAGAAGTACAAAGGATATGTTGCATCATCCCATGCAAAAAACGACGACAAATTAAAAATGCAAAAAACCAAACACTCACACGGGAATTGCAAAGAGACAGATGACTAGCTAATATTATAATAATATCAAATAAAACGTGAAGAAAAAGTTTAGGTAAAATATAAATTGATAAATGTCCTTTATATCTTACACCTATTAATACTCAAACCAATCTTTATGATCCAAAACCTTTAGTAATTTGTGAAAATTCTTACATATAACTATTAAAATTTTCAAGACCTTAGACATATGCATTTTTATTTATCTGTAATAAAATTTAGGGTTTTTAATTGCTGTACGAAGTATGGGCTTGAAAGATAATATATAATAGTATTAGGTGTAATTTTGTAGGAAAACGATTTATTAGGGGGCTGTTTGCAAAGGTAAAGAAGAAAGAGACAAAAACAAAAAGTGGGCTACAATAAGACTTTGAGTATTAATGTCGGTATCTTCGAGAACCATTGATTCCCTTATCTAGTCAGATACTGTACTATCAACAACCAGTCAGATCTTGCCACGCCATAGTCAAACTGGATTCTCAGTCAAACCTTTGACCAGTGGATCCAAAATACACATGCATGTCACTTTTATTTATATTTTTAAATATTTGCTAAAGGTTAAATTTATTACCATATCTATAAGGTTTTTTTTGGGTCTGTACCATATCTATAAGGTTAGATGCTCTTTTGTTGAAACAAATATTTTTTTTTTGTTCTTCTTGCCTTATTATCAGTCAATTAAACATTTGAAATTGTGGCAAATTTATCATACTTAAGTAAACATAATATTTGACCCAAACAAAATTGATTATATAACTAAATAATGATAAGAACTGCTGTTTTTTTTTTTTTAAAGTTTAGAAATGAGTAGATAGATTTATAATTTATATATATATATATTCATCATCGCAATTTCTCGGTCATACAAAATAGCAAAATAAAAAATAATATAGTGTCGAAAGCTATCCTCGAATAACATCATCATCATCAATATAGATATTTTCTCTTTCTTTCTGTATTTATCCCTTTACTGACTGAATAAATAGGTCAAGAGAAAGCCTTAACGATTACACACTATACTTAGGTTTCTCATTTCTCTCCTCTATATAAAAAAGTACATATATTTGATTAAAAGAAAAGGAGATTGCGGTGTCTAATGGCAGATCAAAATCCAAGAATCATCGTCGAGACAAACCCAAGTCAAGGTCGTCTTGAGGAACTAAAGTTCAAATCATGGCCCAAGTAAGATTGATTCTCCTTCTTCAATTCCTTTATTGGCTGGTGTGAGATCGATTTAGCAAAGTTGCATGAAACAGAATTGTAAAACTATATCGTAATTAACTTATTTAATCAAATTATTGGAACCCTTGTTTTCTTTGTTGTTGAAGGTGGGGATGTTCACCGGGAAAATACAATTTGAAATATGAAGCAGAAGAGATATGTTACATTGTGAAGGGTAGAGTCAAGGTGTATCCTAAACAATCTTCATCGGATGCAGAAGCTGAGTGGTGTGTAGAGTTTGGAGCAGGTGATATTGTCACTTTTCCTAAAGGACTTTCTTGTACTTGGGATGTTTCTCTCTCTGTTGACAAACATTACATTTTTCTTCATCATTCTTCTTCTTAGTTGTTGTTTTTCTCACTTTTTTTTTTTATTCTTTACAGTTCATATGTCTAACATTTTGATTCGTAGTTGTTGTTCTTTTTGTTGTTATAACAAGAATATATAGTGTTGTTATAGATGTGTATGTGCATTAATTATATAGTCAAACGATGTTTTCTCATTTTAAGCATGATTAAACCTTATGATAAATTTGAATAAATAATTTAATTTTCAGGGCAATGAAATATTACAAGTTATTAAAATGTTTAATTGGAAATTCTACCGTAAAGTGAAAGTCTCTTAGTCAAGAATAGGTAACCTTCTTTTATCACGCCCTTTGCTTCTATAATAATAAAGTTGCAATTTTTAGATCCGTTGACCAGTCAACTTTACCATAATATGTTCAAATGGCTAACGTGTAAACCGAATTATCAACCGTTTTTCGGTTTCGATCGAACCGGCCGGTCTATCTCAATTAAAACAACCACTCTGCACATGTCTAACATCTGGATATTAACATCGAACACACTCTCTACGCACAACAAATGTCTCTCGCTCCCTCAGCCTTTCCACAAATGCTTAGCTTCACTCATCTCACACCTCTTCCTCTCTTTTCTTCCTCCGGTATCTATCTTCCAGCTTCCCGTCGATTCACGAGGTCGCGTTTCTCAGTTTTCGATCATCAATTTTATTCTCTACTCTACCTATGCACGTACCGAGTTCCTGATTGAATCTGCTCTCTTCCTGTATGGTTCAGTTTCAGGACTAGAATGTCTTCTTCCTCCATCGGTTCTGTTCCTCTTCCACCTGATAATGCCATTGTCGTGAGTTATTCTAGTTTCCTCTATTAGTGACTCTCGGTGATTTGGGTTTCTTTTACTTGAATCGCGCTTAATAGGAGAATACCACTTCGTGTGATTTTTGACAGCTTGGTTGTGGTGGGATCGCTGTGGATTTCTTGGCGACGGTTGATTCTTATCCTCAACCTGACGACAAGATCCGAAGCACTAGTTTAAAGGTAAAGTCTTTACCACTCCTTTTCTGTTTTGGTAGTAATTTAGAAAGTAGTTTTAGAGTTGATAATGTGTTCAGGTGCAAGGAGGGGGCAATGCTGGAAACGCGTTAACTTGTGTAGCTCGTTTGGGCTTGAATTCGAGGCTGATTAGTAAGGTCATTTATTTCTCCTTTTTGAATCGAAAACATGAACAGATTCAGCAATCGAGTAGGGAATTAGTGTAGTGATTGCTAATTGATTAGTCATGGTAATCATCTTTAGGTAGCGAATGATTCCCAAGGAAAGGGCATGCTGGAGGAGCTTGAAGCTGATGGTGTGGATACTTCCTTTCTTGTGGTAATGCTTCAACCTTTTTGATCATGTGTTGTCTATATACACTAATGTTTGTGTATTTGTCTTCATTATCTTGATATTTTCAGTAATTGATGTCTCTTTACCTGGTTTCGTGGCAGGTCTCAAAAGAGGGCAATTCACCATTTACCTATATCATAGTTGACAAACAAACGTGAGTCTTTTTATTTCGCCCTCATGTTGGTTGCGAATTTGAGGATCTGTTCTTTGTGTTAACTTGTTACATTGGATTCTTTGTGTCAAATCTATTAGTTAAGTATTCACGCAAAAGTTACCCTTAATAAGTAAATGAAATGATAGTCCTGTGGCTTGGAATTTAAATCATCCGGGCGCAGATCTTTATCTGCTTACTATTATTGTTTTTCAGGAAAACGCGTACTTGTATTCACACACCTGGAGACCCACCCATGATTCCAGCTGACCTTTCTCAATCTAGCATGTTGTCGGCTTTAGACAGTGCAAGCATTGTATACTTTGATGTAAGACTACACGAAACGGCCTTGGTTGTTGCGAAAGAGGTAAACATGCATATCTTTACCCTTTAAATAGGCTTCAGGCTTCACAGGTTTCTTGATTTTTCCCAAGTACACCAAAACAAAGGTTTATTAATTTATTTTTTAAAATCATGCACAGTCATGTAGATAGCAGATCGATTTGTATGTATGTAAGATTAGTCTTTGATAAGTTTATGGTATTTGAGGATTCACAAGATTTCTTTCTTTTATTCCTTGTCTACAAAAACATAAAATGCCACACTACCTACATGTTCATTTTCTTCTGTGCTTGTTGCATTTATCCAGAGCAGGCAGGTCGCAGAAAGATACCTATTTTAGTTGATGCAGAGAAGAAAAGAGATGGATTAGATGATATCTTGCAATTTGCTGATTACGTTGTCTGTTCAGCAAAATTCCCTCAGGTAAATAGTCTCGGTTTCCGTTCTTTGTTTGTCAGGCATCTTTTCTCAGCATTTGAAGCCAAAGATTCTCAGTCTCTTGCATCTTGTAGGCATGGACAGAGGTGTCTTCGATTCCTGGTGCACTCGTTTCCATGTTGTTGAGGTTGCCAAAACTGAAATTTGTGATCGTGACCTTAGGTGAAGAAGGATGCTTAATGCTTCAAAGAGCATCAAAAGGTACAAAAACCCGAGACTTCTTGTTACTCACTACAAAACTGTCTTACATAAACCTTTCCCTGTGTTCTGAACATCCTTTGGCTCTGTCAACATCAGCAGAAGTATTAGAATCTCAAGAGACGGACATTGAGAGCTTGTTTGAGACACTGAAGAATGGAAAAGACTCAAACACAACATTTCCAACGTGTACTTCATGGGTAACTAAACGTTCTAGCTCCTGAAGAACTTCTCACCCATATGCAGACAGTCCAACCATTCACACAATTTATTTTTTACAGGAGACAAAAAAGCTGAAGGCCAACGGGATAGGAACAGTGAGCGGAAGATTGTTTCTTGGAACAGCGGAGAAAATTCCTCCAGAAGAGCTTGTTGACACCACCGGTGCTGGCGATGCATTCATAGGAGCGGTTCTATATGGTAAAAGATTTGCGAAGATTCTTGTACACTCCCTGAGAAATCAGAACCCAAAACTCAAAACTCACCTATTCCTTCTTGTTTCCTTGATCTGTAGCCATATGCGCAGGGATGCCCCCAGAGAAAATGTTACCGTTCGCTGCTCAAGTGGTAACCCTCCTAAACCAAAAACATATTACACTGAAACTCTCTGTTTTGTTTTTGACAATGCATATGAATCTTCTTCAACGATCACATCTTTTTCCCATATATAGATCATGTGAATTTGTGAATCTAGGAGTTTTTTTGCATAACCCAGCTTTATAATCTTTAACCGAAACATAGACTAATGTTAAGTATGGAGCCATCACGTGAAATTCCCTGGTTGTCAGTTTAAGACTCGTAAAAATGGCCATTGTCTCCAATGTTTTTCGAGTCTCATCAAACCATCACCATCAGTCCAAAAACAGCTCATATCCAAATCGCCGATAGTACATAACACTTTTATACCGGTCGTTGTAACAATACATGGTTTTGTATCGCAGGCTGGTTGCAACTGCCGAGCTTTGGGAGCTCGCACCGGCCTTCCTCGCAGTACAGATCCTAGACTCGTACCCTTTCTGGTTTGACATTGTATGTGTGCCTTCGTCAACTTTCTGAGTCTCTTTACTCCATTGCCCACTTGACCACTTCCACATATTGTAAAATAAATAAAGGCTTGTTGTCAATCAAATAATGTTCTGGTTAGGTTTGAATTATTTTTCTAAAGATAAAAATTATTTTATGAAGTACTAGTTGCAAGCAAAATGTGAACGCTTCAACAATGATAGCGTCTGAAAATGCGTTTATAATCAACGGCTAGAAATTACGACGAAAACTACATGCTGATAATCTCAGCCGTCGACTCTTCCAAATCAAACGCGGACCGCCACGCGCTATTATGTATCGAGTTTGTTGATAAGACGCGCTTCTTTCATTGGCTTAATATAATTGTCGGACCCATACATAACCAATTGGTATGTCTGCTTGATGACGGCGAGATGATCGGCCGTGTTAAGCCCGTAGAAGAAGCTAATTGTTATGTCAAAACATAAGAAACTGATTAAGAGTCCAAGTAAACGGACAATAGCTGACGTGGCTTCAACTGTAGCGTTAATTTTTTTTTTTTTGAATAGTTGTGATACGTGTCACCCTCTTATTCGTTGTTGAGATTATAGATTTTATGAGACTAAAATAAATTATGTTAAATTTGATGGGTTTAATGGTGATAGTCAATAATGGTTTTTAAAATAATAATAAAAAATTAATTTTAAAATTGTTTTTTTTAAATTGCCAAAAAAATTGTTTTCTCAATGATCAGATTGTTTTCTACTATACCGAATCACTGAGACTAGCAGATGGAAGCATTCCTATGCTTCCTGTGATCATTGAAGCTTCATCGGATAATATATCACCGAAAATGTTGTTTGTAACAATGGTGTCAAACTGCATTTATGAAACTATTTGTAAGTATTTACACGATTACCACATCAAAGCGCTATCAACTACTGACTAGTTTGGCAAATGCACGTACCTGTTTTGGGTCACGAACAAGCTGCATAGCAGCATTGTCAACATACAACATAGGTGCTTTAGTTGGCACATTGGGGAGATCCAGTTTCTCTGATTCTTCAGACACGAGCCCTGTTGTAGGTACTTCAGGCATATCTTCAACAATGAGCTTAAACGAACAAGCAAACATTATATATTACATTACACTCCACTCAAGAAAAGATGGTCTCGATGTAAATGGTTTTTGAAATACAATAGTGAAAATATGATCATAATGCAAAACAAATTAGTATCCGAGAAACAATGGTATCAATTGTGTAACATACCTGACTTTCTAGGTTGTCAAATTCTGCTAAGATCTCTTCTTCATCTTCTGCTGATAGTTTCTCACCCAATATGGCACTCAATATGAAAGTAACGTGGAACAAGAACCCTAAGAAACGATCTCGCGTAGCTTGATCGAATTTACCAAATCTTCCTTTTGAGAAGGAGTCTCCAGAATCCCAATCTCAGCGCCAGTCTCGGGATGACGATGATATTGAGTGTAGACAAACTACCGATCAATTGGACTCGTCAGAGGTTGGAGAGACTCATTCAGGTTCTCATGGGAACTTCGATCCTGAAGCGAAGACTCTTGCAGAATCGTTTAGAGCTCAAGGAGACAAACTCGCTGAGGTAACCAGCTCAATATTATGAAAAACCTCCTTCGTTTTTAAAACCTA
>WJSH01040670.1:0-15269 GCA_009757365.2 Lepidium campestre | reverse complement strand
ATTTGGTTATAATTTGATATTTTGTGTGTACAGAAGGATATTTGTCACTCTCGTTAATATATAGGCATTTGTTTTTGTTTAAACTTTAAACTCTTTTGATTTTTCTTTCTTTCGGACTTAATTTGGTTCGTACTCGATTTTAAAAAATTTAATGGCCGAAGTTTCACAGACATATTATACAAACTAACCTAGTTATGAGAATTTCCTAGAGCCATCCACCATGGCTTTAAATTGGTAAGAAAACCAGCCCGAATCGCTTATTTTCGTCGGCTGGTGCGGTTCAGTTGACGTTTGATCATGATTTTTGCATATCTGCAAAGATCTCGCTTCTAAGAGTTCACAGCCTGAATCCCTCTCCAAACATTACTAAGGAAGTTACGAGTTGTTTAAGGTTGGAATTAAATCTGTTTCTGGTTTCTGTGAATTTATGGGAACTTTCCTGAAATCTGTGTTCTGACTTGGCATGTTTAGGATTATTTTCCAACGAAATATGAGAAAGGAAAGTCAGATCCACGACGGTTCCTGATATAGGACATATCAAAAAAGACACCAAAGTCGGAAAGCTTTCAAATCAAGGCAAGATTTGATTACACATCGCGTGTCTTGTCGCGCAAGTATCATGCGTTTTCCTGAGTGATGAACCTTAACTTTTGCCTGTTTTTTTGCGCGTGCAGGTAACCTTAGGGAGTCTTGTTTGGGGTGGTAAACATTTCTAAAAGCTTTAAGCAATTTATGAAAACTATTACTACTAATCTCCGATAAGTCTTAAGCAATTTATAAAATTACCTACTTTTTTTTTTAATTTTCTTCAGCTGTAAACAGTGAAAGTTCTGTCAATTCATCAAACATATTTCCAAACAAAAACCAAATTTTAGTTATTTTTTTCAAAAGAGTTTATAGAGACGTATAATACTTTCTTTTGGGATAGCTAGCAAATTGCTACTAAGTTTAATGCAAAATTAGAAAGAAATCTGCTCTGACCAGGATAATGCTATTCATAATATCTATAAATTATGCTATCCGAATTAAAGAAAAATCCAAGCGAATAATTAGTTAACTATACGACACTTTTACGTGTCCAATGCCTCGTGGATATATTTTACACCATGAGATCTAAACGTTAGGTCTATTTTGTTTTGTTTATAATTGTCATTGGCCAAAAATCATCTACGTACGTATACTATAATTGATTAAAACATTTCTAAAAAATCCTTTAACTTAATATTTAGTATAAAATATTTATTTACAATTATTGGATCGATAAATCCAATCCATAGTCAATTTCTAAACTCCTAAATCCCTAATATAGGATGAACGCAACTCCCTAGAATCGAATTCGAATGAAAAAAACAGTAGAGATGACACTCAGACCAAAAACACTTTCCCACGATAATGAGTTGTTTAAAATAAATTATCCATTATCTTTCTTTTTTTAGCATAGCATGCTAATTAATAAACCATCTAGAAGAATCTTAAATGGTGTTTGAATTTATATTTATACTAGAAATAAAATAGAGAAAGAGGGATGAGCAAGCAAATGATGTAATGTAGTATATAAATCTTAGTTAAAAAAAAAGTATAAATGTAACACCCGTCTCCCAACTCATTGAGATATCATGTCACTTAGTGTCAAATTCCAATATTTATTCTATAATTCAATAGATCCCAAATGTCTTACATAAATATTATCCGAATAAATATAAAAATAATAAAAGAAAATGTCTGAAAATTTATTATTAAAGGAAAGAAAATAAAAACTGAAATAAAATCTTCAAGGGAAAAATGGCGACTCCAAACAGCTACTCACGAACCTCGAACTGCTCTGGAAAAATGGGGAAAATGAGGGGTGAGTTGAAATACTCAGTGAGAAGATCACTTCTGCCCACTGAGGCTCAAAGCTCTACCCTAAATTAAATAAATTTATCTAAGTACAGAAAGCAATCATGTACAACTTGTATTTTTCAACAAGTTGGACTAATCAAGTTGATCTGCCTGTAGCAGCCAACATCGCACACATCGGCTCAACCATACTCCACAATGGCTCCAGAGCCCCTCGGTTGGGAGACCACAACCCGTAGCTCGATCCTCCCTAGCTCGTCAGCGGTTTTTGGGCTGTAGCGAATCCATCGGTCCACTCCATACCATGTCTCTTTCCGCGAAGATTGCCAGCCCGTAGTCCAATTTCTCCGCGTCAGAACTCCTTTAGAGACACATTAACTCTTTACTTTCTTTTCTCGTTACTTTCTTTTAATCATTTATTTCATCAACGACATTTACTTTCTCAACAATAATGATTATCCGATCTCTCACGAGATCCTCATCACGAATTCATATTTATATATATATTTATTATATATATAGTATTTTCAAACAACTACCCTAATTTCACCAAATCATCAAATAACTTATATTATATCTAATAATATTTAATTATTTATTTTTATAATACTCATAACCTTAGATAAATTATATCTAAATTAGAAATAAAGGTAGGAACACTCGCATATCAAAATCTCACCTTGATTGGCTGGTGACAGACTCAAAAACGCAGCTGAAAAGCAAGATCAACAACTTTACAGCAGAAACCTTCACACCCAAGCAACCAGACAAACTAGGGTTCATCAGTCAACAAAACAGATGATTCTTGCTGAACAAGCAACGAGATTACAGATCAAATCTTACCCAAATTCAGGAGTCCGACAGTTCTGTTGCCTTTCTGGATGTTTCCTCTATCCAAAACTAAAAACAACCTTGCTTTCCTTGCACAGATCTAGTCAGAAAGCGACCCTAAAGTTGCCAGGTTGAACACAACAATCAGAAACAGAAACTCAGAAATCTCCAAGTCTGGAAACAGAGACTGAGATGACGCCTTACCTTAAACCCGATGTAACTCTCTCAATACTACTCCGATTGCGGAACGGTTTGCAGCTACGGACTCTTGAAAGAACGATCTTTCCAGACCTACAAAAATCATCAACAGGCGATCAGTAACCGAGGAGTTATGGCCCCCGAAAGACAGTGACTCGGACTGGTTTCCTTACCACTTAGAGGCTGCACTAGGTTGATCAATCCACTTCGGCGATGGAGATGCTAGTTCTGAGGCTCAATTTTGCAGATGGGAGAAGAAGAAAAAGTCTAGTCGGCGCCGAAACAAAGGGTTTAAATAAGAGAACACACTAGGTTTTGGTGATAGGTTGAGCAGCCTCAAACTTTCTTTTTTTTTGGTCTCAACACTTATGTTCTTTTGGATCAATTCCATCAATTCTGTTATTGGGCTTAATGGGACACAAATTTTACTTCCCCAATACTATAGTTGGGTCTCACAATTCTCCCTCATTTCGAGGAATTTGTCCTCGAATTCGTTATTCCCAGCTGTTCTGCTCTCGTCCTTAAAGAGCTCTGGATAATCCTCTCTCATCTCATTTTCTGACTCCCAAGATAACTCCTGAATTCCGTCTCTCTCCCAGCCAATCAAGGTGAGGTTTTGATCTGCGAGTGTTCTTAGCTTTATTTCTAATTTAGATATAATTTATCTAGGGTTATAAATATTATAAAAATAAATAATAAATATTATTAGATATAATATAAGTTATTTGATGATTTGGTGATATTAGGGTAGTTGTTTGAAAATACTATATATATAATAAATATATACATATATATATATATAAATATGAAATTCGTGATGAGGATCTCGTGAGAGATCGAATAATCATTATTGTTGAGAAAGTAAATGTCGATGATGAAATAAATGATTAAAAGAAAGTAATGAGAAAAGAAAGTAAAGAGTTAATGTATCTCTAAAAGAGTTATGACGCAGAGAAATTAGTCTACGGGCCAGCAATCTCCACGGAAAGAGACATGGTCTGTAGTGAACCGGTTCGCTACAGCCCAAAAACTGCTGACGAGCTAGGGAGGATCGAGTTACGGACCGTGGTCTCCCAACAGAGGGGCTCTGGAGCCATTGTGGAGTATGGTTGAGCCGATGTGTGCGACATTGGCTGCTACGGGCAGATCAACCTGATTGGCCCAACTTGTTGAAAAATACAAGTTTTACATGATTGCTTTCTGTGCTTAGATAAACTTATTTAATTTAGGGTAGAGCTTTGAGCCTTAGTGGGCAGAAGTGATCTCCTCATTGAGTATTTTAACCCACCCCTCATTTTCCCCGTTTTTTCAGAGCAGTTCGAGGTTCGTGAATAGATGTTTGGAGTCGCCATTTTCCCCTTGAAGATTTTATTTCAGATTTTATTTTCTTTCTTTTAATAATAAATTTTCAGATATTTTCCTTTATTATTTTTATATTTATTCGGATAATATTTATGTAAGACATTTGAGACCTATTGAATTATGAAATAAATAATGGAATTTGGCACTAAGTAAAATGTTGTCTCAATGAGTTGGGAGACGGGTGTTACAATGAAAGTCTTATAAACAAATTAAAGAAGGGTTAATTGGCTAAATACCAATAGATAACATCGAAATTGGCAATCTTTCAATGATAATATGTTTATTTGCAATCTAACTTGACTTTCCGTTTTTAACCCTACTAATCTTATCCAAAACAGTGATGAAGCAAAACATCACTGTAGCTAATGTTTTGATAATATTATAGTCAGCAGTATAATGTTTTGTTTGTACACACAAGAAATAAGATATATATAATAACTGCGAAATTATAAATAACTGCAATAATTATGATCAATAACAGGGGGTTTTGCGATAATTACGATCAATAATAGGGGATTCTGAAGAATTTACAAAGATAACTATAAATATATTACAGCAAATTTGAAGATAAACATGAGAGTTTGAGAAATTCATGCGGAAGTGTGAAGAAAATAATTGAGAACCGAGAGAGATTGAGAGAGATAAACGATTTCATTAAGTTGAAAACGTTACAATGAGATACAAGCTTTTAAATAGGCGGATACAAATGCTGTTGGTAACCTAAACCTAGCCGCACAAGGGAAGGAGGAATCCCAATGACTTTGAGATCCGAGTGATCTTGATTGTGACATATCCTTCTTGTCTCGGTCTTGGCGAAAAGAGGGTCAAAGTCACATGATAAGTTGAAGCTCCAATGGTTAAGATACAAGCGCCAACTCTTCTGGATCCTCTTAATTAATTCACCATACAAACAACAAATCCGACCGTTATATTGATGCGGCCTCCAAGAGGACGCAACCTGGATATTAGGCCGCAGCCTGAATGTGAAATCGCGTCTTTAGTCTTCTCCAAACTAACACTCCCCCTCAAGCTTGACCGCAAGTAATGGAGATCAAGGTTGGAACCTGTGAAGACCACCTCATTAAAAACCTTGATCAGAAAACCACATGAGACAAAAGTCAACCAAGGAAAAAAGAATGTGATGTTCACGGATTGGAAATCAAGGCCGCATGACATTGGTGAGTCCAAGCTTGGAGTGGATGAACTCATATACTTTTGAGGATGCAGCCTTGGTGAAAATGTCAGCCAGTTGATCCGAACTTTTTGTGTAGCAAGGTAATATGACTCATTCTTCAACCTCTCTCGAACCTTGTGACAATCTACTTCAATGTGTTTTGTTTGTTCATGGAAATCCGAGTTAGAAGCAATATGAATTGCAGCTTGATTGTCACAATGCATTATGATAGGTGTGAGTTGATCGATGCCTAAGTCTTTTAGGAGTGCTTTAAGCAAAATAAGTTCATCTGTGAGATTTCTCATGGCTCGATATTCAGCCTCCGCATTTGAGCATGAGACAACCTTTTGCTTCTTGCTCTTCCATGTGACAAGATTTCCACCAATGAATGTACAATAGCCGGTTGTTGACTTCCTATCTTGGCGATCCTCGGCCCAATCCGCATCACAATATCCAACGATCTTGGTGTTTTGATTGCATCCCATCCATATGCCTTATCCCAGAGCCCCTTTGATGTATCTTAAGATTCTCCCTATCATGTTCCAATGCTTCATCTTAGGGTTTCGCATGTGTTGAGCCATTTGGGTGACCGCAAAGCACAAATCTGGTCTTGTAAGGGTAAGGTAGATTAATCTTCCCACCAATCACCGGTATTATGAACATCATCAAATGGGTCGGTCTCAAGCTCCCCCTCACGAGAATTCTTATATCATCTTCCAAGGGAAACTTGGCCGGCTTTGCACCTAAGTAACCTGTCTCATTCAAAAGATCAAAAGCATATTTTCTTTGGGATAAGAAGAGTCCATTCGTGGATCGGAACACTTCAATTCCTAGAAAATATTTTAGTTCACCCAAGTCCTTTATATCAAAAACAGATTTAAGAAATTATTTTGTTGACTTAATACATTCTTTGTCATCACCCGAGATGATAATATCATCCACATAGATGAGAATGACAACTATACCATTGGGCCCTTGCAAGGTGAATAGAGTGTGATCGGTTTCATATTTCTTGAAGCCACGTTCTTTGAGAGTAGTGCTCAGCTTGTGGTACCATGCTCAAGGGGATTGTTTTAGATCATATATAGCTTTCTTGAGTCGTAACACTTTCCCGGGAGCCATTATGTTTTCATGTCCGGGAGGATGTGTCATGTAAACTTTATCCTCAAGCTTACCTTGCAAGAAGGCATTCCTTACATCTATTTGCCATAAATTTCAGTCAAGGTTCGTGGCTAAGGACATAACCACTCTCACCGTGTGTAACTTGGCCACGGGTGCAAAAGTATCAAGGTAGTCTTTTCCGTAGGTTTGTGTTAAACCCTGAGCAACAAGCCGAGCCTTGTGACGCTCAATTTCACCATTACTTTTGTATTTAATGGTGAAGATCCATCGACTACTCACAGCTTTCTTGCCTTTAGGAAGATCGAACTCATCCCATGTATGATTCCTTTCCATAGTCTCGGCTTCATCTCCTACGGCAACAACCTATACTTGATGTTCCTTAGCCTCCTCATAATTCTTAGGGATGAAGTCTTGATCAATTTTGCCAAGAAAGGCTTGATACTCTTGTGGGAAGTGAGCTAAGGTACATACGGCCTGAATTGGATGAGCCACTACCTTGTGATTGTAAAAGATGTTTGTGTTGCGATTTCTTGTGCTACGTCTCAAGGAATGAGGTTGACCGTCTTGGTTAAGGTTCTCTTGAGGCTCACTAATCGGATTATAGTTCGGGTCGCGATCACATATTTGATCGCGGTCGCAAGTCAGGTCGCAGCCACAAGGTAGGTCGCGGTCTTGATCACAAGTCGGGTCGAGGTTGCCGCTTGATCCGTAATCATGGTTGCGGCTTGTTTCATGATTGGATTGTTGGTTCAGATTAGATATCATTTGCATGGATCGAATGTTTGGTCCATACCGCGTCATCTAGGATTGATCGTCCAGATTTTGCATCATTCATCTGGATGACTTGTCTGGATCATACACCATTCGTCGGAGTGCTTTCTGCGGACTTCCCGGACTGCTTCGAAGATCATTCTGAGGCACTATCCCTGGTACTTCTAGCGGATGTCCTGAAGCTTCCAGTAGTGAATCCTGCGGGCGATCCAACCCTTCTCGCGGTACATCCTGCGGGTGATTCGACACTTCCCGCGGTACATCTTACGGGTGATCCGATACTCCCCGTGGTATGTCTTGCGGTTTGATGTGTTTTTGACCCAAAACATCTTCTTCTTTTCCCGATGATTCAGATTGCTTTAAGCCTTCTAAGATGAACCTAAGATTTTCCGCCCAATCCAATAGAGTGTTGGCCAATTCTTTTAGCTCATTCTGATTTTTCACATCATGATACCCTTTGCTTTCGATGAATTTCACATCTCTTGAGATCATGACCCGCCTTGTAACTAGATTGTAGCATTTGTAACCCTTTTTAGTTATAGAATATCCGATGAATATACATCTTGTACTCTTCTCATCTAGCTTGTTCCTCAAGTCTCCGGGTACTAATACAAAATAAACACATCCAAAAACCTGTAAGTGATTAAATGTTGGTTTTGAATTATTGAGTACCTCAAATGGTGATTGGTCCTTAAGGAATTTTGTTGGGGTTCGGTTGATCAAGTAACATGCCGTCTTTTGGCATCACTCCAAAAACGTTTAGGAACGTTTGTATGGAACATTATTGATATAGCCACCTCTATTAGGTGTCGATTCTTCCTCTTCACCACACCATTTTTTTTGTGGTGTGTAAGAGCAACTTGTTTGGTGCTCACTTCCATGCTTTGCTAGATATTGTTTGAACATTTGACTTGTGTATTCCCCACCATTATCCGATCGCAAGCTTTTCACATTAGAATGATAGTGATTAGTCACATATGTGTGAAAGTTAACATAAGCTTCATAAACATGATCTTTAGATGGTAAAAGGGTTAACCAAGTGAATTTTGATTTTTCATCTATGAATGTGACAAAATACTTTTGGTTATCTCTAGATCAGCATGGTGATAACCAAACATCCGAGTGAACTAACTCAAAGCATTTTTCATAAATAGTAGAAGACTTGGTAAACACGGACTTGCAATGTTTACCAAGTATACAAGCCTCACATTCGACATTATCAAAGGAACTACTTGGTAACATTAGTTCAAAAGCTCTATTATGAGGATGTCCTAATCTAGCATGTCAAATAGCATTTTCATTACTAGCAACTACGGAATTAAAAGCATTGGATAGATTTGAAGAATTCTTTGTGTCTTCAAGCACATAAAGCCCTCCTTGAGTCACGCCCTTTCCAAGAATAGATCCGGTCTCAATATCCTGAAATTTTACATCATTAGGACTACAAATAGATTTGCAATTCAAGTCATTAATAATCTTATAAACCGAGAGTAAATTATATGTGAATTTAGGTAAGTAGAACACTTTACTTCTCTTGTTAAAACGAGTTAAATCCTCAATCCCCTTTATAGGAACACTATGGTCATTTATAATCAGAACATTACCAATGGTCGGTTTGATGTTGTGTATAAGACTTGGATTGCAAATCATATTGTGAGATGCCCCCGAGTCCACAACAAGGAGTTTTGTGTTCTTGAAGGTGTGAAAAGCGTTACCAGACTCTTTAAGATGGGTAAGAGACTTGATGAGGGAGTCAAGGTTCAAGCGCATTTCCATGTCTTGCATTATTGCCGCATGAGCTAGTCCACCATCCACATCCATGGGTGTAGGTCCGTTGCTCATTGGCTTGGCTTGACTTGTCTCGCTTTTTCCCTTGACGGTGTTGGCATGAACATCTTTGAACTTGCTCGGCTTGAGGTGTGGATGAAGAATCCAGCATTTGTCTTTCACATGTCCCTTCTTTTTGCAATGGTCACATGTCAAGTGCTTCCTATCCATGGGTTTGTAGACTCATTTACTTGTCGTGACAAGTTAACCTATTCCACCAAAGAGGCAGAGGCTTCCTTTCTCCTTTTGAATCCGGGCACAAACTTCATCAAGGTCTGAAAGTTTGTCGTCTCTCAAGATATAGATAATGAGATTGTTGTATCTTAGGTTTAAAGTGAGAAGGAGGCTAAACACTCGGTCTTCTTCACGCCTTTTGTTAAGGACCTCCGGATCGGTAGTTGTAGGTCGGAGCATTTCTAACTCAGCCCAAAGAGCTCTCCATTTTCCAAAATGGGGAGGTAAACTCAATGTCTTCTTGGCAAAGAGTGTTGATAGCCTTTTGGACTTCAAATACTCGGGTGAAGTTAGAGACATTTCCAAACACCTTTTGGAGAGTTTTCCAAAGCTCTTTGGCAGTTTCACAATACGAGTAAGACTCATGTATTGGGATATCAAGAGAGCTTTGAATTATAGCCATGACCACTTGGTCTTCTTGAAACCATTTGGTAGAGTCTCCGGCCACCACAACTTGATTTCCATCAACGAGGGCAATTTGAGTTGGAGCGGTACCAAATTCAACATTTTCCCACAAGCCACGCCCACAAAGGATGGTCTTCACATTTCTTGACCAAAGGAGGTAATTGGAACCCTTGAGAGTAACATGAACACCAACGGGTTTGAAGTTCTCCATGATTTTTATTTTGGAGACTAGCTATTATCCGCCGGGTAAAGAGAAAAAAAGAGAGTAAACGAGAGAATGAACCGAAGAAGAGGAAGAAGGGAAGAAAGAGAGAGTCTTAGTGAAGAGAATGGAGCAAAGGAGAGATCTTATGCTCTGATACCATGAGAGTTTGAGAGATTCATGTGGAAGTGTGAAGAAAAGAAGTGAGAACCGAGAGAGATTGAGAGATTGAGAGAGATAAACGATTTTATTAAGTTGAAAAGGTTACAATGAGATACAAGCCTTTAAATAGGCGGATACAAATGTTGTTGGTAACTTAAACCTAGCCGCACAAGAGAATGAGGAATCCCAATGACTTTGGAATCCGAGTGATCTTGATAGTGACATATCCTTCTTGTCTCGGTCTTGGCGAAAAGAGGGTCAAAGTCACATGATAAGTTGAAGCTCCAACGGTCAAGAGACAAACGCCAACTCTTTTGGATCCTCTTCATTTATTCACCATACAAACAACAAATTCGACTGTTATGTTGATGCGGCCTCCAAGAGGACGCATCCTGGATATTAGGTTGCGGCATGAATGTGAAGTCGCGTCTTTAGTCTTCTCCAAACTAACAAAATATACAACATAACTAAAAACATGATAATAATATTGTTAGCAAATCTTGTAAAAACAAAAATAAGAAATATGACACAAGCACATGTTATATAATAGGGTTAAAATAGGGATTGTCACACAACAGTAGCCTAGTGTTTTTCTCTTTGTTATTTTGCTAATTTCCAAGTTATCTTTTGTCATGTATAGGTCTGGGCATTCGGGTATTTGGGTCGGTTCCGAGTCTATATTTTTTATACCCATTTAGGAACCAAATAAAATTTGGTTCGGTTCCGGTACTGGCTCTTACTCGGTTTGGGTATAAGTTTTAGACAAAAAAAAATCTGATTCGACTATATATTCGAGTATTTCATACCTAAATGAAATTATTTACCCAAAAAATGCTAGAATGCTCGAAATATTTTAAATAAATTACCTAAAATCCAGTGTTTTGAAATCCGGATTGGACCAGCCGGTCGGACCGATTAACTCAGGTTCCGGTTGTTCTTTCGGTTCGGGACTGGCTGGATACTGGTTTAATTAAAATTTATCAAAATTTTGAAAGTTTAATTATAAATACTTATATCAAATAAAAGAATTAATTTTATGATTAAAAAAATTATTATTAAACGTAAATCTTAATTTTATAATTAAATAATATAGTTTATGGTTGAAATTTATTTTTAAAAATTTTATTGTATGTAAATATATTAACTAAATTATGAACTTTTAATTTTTAAATATTAATGTTTAAAAAATAAGAAAATTGTTATATAAATTAATTTTAGTTAAATTATTTTTATCATTGAATTTTGATTATGTTAATTTTTTCTTCAGTTTTCTTTAATTTAAGTATAATAATAAATAAAATTTTATTATTAAATATAATAAAACTCTTTTATACTTTTAATTTATAAAAGTTTTACTTAAACATGTATACAAATATTTATATACATATAATAGTATATAAAACTTATTTTATTGATTTGGCGGTCGACCGAGATCAACCGATAACCCGATGACCTAGAAGGTAGTCCGAGTCATTATTTTGGTCGGCTAAAATATACATGAATACCCGAAAAAAACCCAAATACCTGAAATATTTTTGAAAATTACCCAAAAATCTTATATATATCTACATGTATTCGGGTGAATCATGTATGAGTTTGGTACCATGTATTACGTGATACCTACGGGTATAGACAAAGATGACTTATTAGATATTTTTGTCGGTTTCGGGTACTACCCGATATCCATATTTTCATGTTGATTTTGATTCAGTTTTTCGGTTTCGGGTATTTTGCTCAGACCTAATCATGTACTCAAATTTTCCATTGAAGAAACACTCATAGAAAAAATACAATATTATAATTTATTTAGATATAATTTCTCATATGATGTTAATTGATTACTGATTTGACATATGAAAAGACTTATAGAATTGATAGTTTAATTAGTGAAAAGATTTGCATAATTGATAGTTGCAAATTTGAAGAAAAAAACTAATTAAGTTTGAAACTAAGTCCCTTGTGTTCATCAAATTTTTCAATGATAGTATTATATTTTAATGTTACTAAGAAGACAAATTATTGTGCAATTTAAATTTTAATATTGGGTTGTGTGGATTGTTGTAGATAAACTAGGCATAACATAAATCTACCAATAATAATTTATAATATTTATTTTAGATGAGAAATTAAATAATATTTGACCACAACATCTGGATATTTTGTCGTTTTGTAATTAATCATTTATTTATGTTTGATGGGGACTAATTTTTTTTATATTATATACTCCTTTATTGTATTTTTTCACAGCATTTAAGTCATACGGATTTCATTTTTATATTTTTTCAGTTTTAACTCGCCACAGCGAGAACTATATTACTCTTCCCTACGTTTTCACTGTCATTAGAGACTGTTATGACCTAAATATTTTAATCGCAACTCTTACCTTGAAGAGTAAATCTCTGACTGCTATTCCACCACTCATCGAGGCAAAGCGTATAGGTGGGTTTAAGATCATGACCAATACATTGGGTCATGACAACAACAGTATTTCTTCGACGTGAGGTATTCAGGTGCATGAAGGTTTCTTAAGCAGGTATTCCGAAGATGGTCTCCGGAAGCAGCAATCAATATCGAAGCTTAGATCGTAGAGGAAAAGGTAGATCATGAGGTGTTTCGACGGCAAAATCTTTCGACATCCGGCCGGTGCCGAGCATGACGGCGTCTAAAAGGAGGTGGAACATGATATGCAAAGATTCTAGGGTTTTCTAGATAATGGGCCTGTAATATTTCGTTAGCCCAATAAGGTTTTCCTATACTAATTTTATTCTGATGTAAAACTGGTCCATTTTGGTCTAAATCAATGCAATGAACTTCGACAAAAAAAAAAAAAATTCATATGGATTTGAAGAAATTAATTTTAATTTTAATAATTAAAACAACAAAACATTTTTCCGCTACTCAAAATATTCAAACTTGAAGAACTAAATGCCTAGACGTATTAAAATTACGGGAACAGTTAATCAAAAAATTTCTTATATTCAAACCAAAAATTATATAGTTTAATAGGTTTGTTATTGACAACAAGAATTTAATACTATCTCTGTTTCAATTTATAAGGGATTTTAGTTAAAAGCACAAACATTAAGAAACTCATTTATATTCTTTTTAAAAGGATTTAATATTTTATTGAAATACAATCTAACCAATCAGAAATAATATTGCAGAATATTAAAGGTCATAAAACATCAAATTCATTAAATTTTGTATAGAAATATATAAAACACCTTATGAAATGAAACAAAATAAAAATCCTTAAACCCTTGTATTTTGAAACAGAGGTAGTAATAATAACTGTTGATATCATTTGTTTCCCACTTTTTAGAACCTTAAGATTCAAAAATAAACACTAAACTTGGGATAGTCAAACTGATTATTGTTTCTAATTTATCTTCTTCATTTTTCAACAAATGCACATTAATTTGTTATTAGCTAATTAAAAAATCACATCACTTGCAATTTTTGAGATCCAAATCGATCACATTTAGTCAATTTAGGTGTTTATGCCTTATTAAACATTATTCCACAACCTTTTTGTTAAATTCCAAAAAATTGTGAATTATATCATCATTGCTGACCTTCAAGATTTACCAGTAATGATCTTCAACAGTTCTCTTATTAATTATGATAGTTGACAAGAAATGTTAATATGCATTGCACTCAAAATCAGCATTTTAAAAAGACTAATTTTCAACTAACCAGAATATAATCAAGTGATTTTGGTCTAATGGTTTTCTTTAATAAAGAAGTTATGGGTTCAAATCACTTGGGAGAGGTGATTTATGTCTTAAATGTGGTATTATCAATGGTTGGCCCCAGATACCAAAAAAGATTACAAATCAAAGATTTACAATTCCTACGATTTATAAAAAAAAAAAAACTAACCAGAATAATTAAACAATTAGTAATCATAAAACAAAATTTCATAAATTCCAGAGGCATGTCAAATCACCATTATTTGGGATTGAAACCAAACTCTGAAATCCAATAATATCTCGGCGGCATTGGCACTTACTCAGTTACATACACATCTCGTTTATTATTAGTTTATTACAATAGTCTTATTATTACACACATGCCCATTGACCATGTACTAGTATTCCTTGTTCATTACGTAACTTACACTGTAAATTGACGCTTGGTCGTTAATTTACCTAACTTAGTAAAAACAAACAAACAAACCTTATATTATCAAACAATTCTTGACCAAACTCCGTTAAAATCATTAAAAAAATCTAAGAATTAGATTGACAAAATCCGATCTATAACTTAAGGTCAAGCTCATCCTTAAAATTTCCAAACATATGTAATAGGGTGAAGTCGAGCTCTATACGTCTAAACCACTAGATAGAGCATGCAACCACCATATTGAGAAGAGTTCGACAAATAATTTTTTTTTTTATCAAAAATAGTTTACTACTAATCCGAAACTCATTATAGTTATATCAATTATTGTAATTTTTTTAAAAAATGGAGAATTTGACACTATTGTATAGTCTGATGCTTTGTGGTCAAGTAGTTAGGAAACGAATTTGAGATGTCAATATGTTTCAAATTCGTAATATTTGCTATGCGAAACAAAAATATATTGCTTTAAATACCACACATATATAAGCCTTTGTTTTCGCTCTATTTGCATACTCGGAAATAAATTAGTTTGGACTTTTTCATAAGTCTAAGATTTACCTTTAGTTTTTTTTTTTTTTTAAAAAGAAAAAAACTTTTGTATACAAAACTTATTTTAACATAACAAACTTAGACGTGCCTTACATCTATTTTTGTAAAAAATCATTTGTGTCAAATATGTGTAACAAACTCATTTTTCAATAATTATATATCTCTAGTTACATCTATTTGTGTGTTATGTATATTGTTATTATTTACATAATATATTTCATTAATTATATATAGTGATGACCCATAAGTAAACACTAAACACACACGCAACATAGCTATCTTGAAAACTGTTTGATGATTTGAGACAAAGAGACCAAAACAAATCGAACCTTCTTCATTTATCTATGACACGTCCTCATTCATCCATATCCTGCCACGTGTTTTCACTCCATCAACATTAATTATAAATTTTTATATGGACTAATCTCATGCTTTTTGTCTCTTACATTTTTTTTTTTTTTTTTTTCA
>WJSH01040669.1:0-13818 GCA_009757365.2 Lepidium campestre | reverse complement strand
TGGAGGAGGAGGTGGTGGTGGAGGAGGAGGCGGTGGTGGAGGTGTAGGAGATGGAAATGGCCGTGGATGGGGTGGTGGATATGAAGGTGGAGGCAGAGGAGGATGGGGATGGGGAGGAGATAACGAAGGAGGAATTTGGGGTCCCGGAGACGGTGGACGTTGTTGGTTTCCCGGTTGTGATAAAAAGTCAACGAAAGGTCAACACTAATCAACATATTTAAACACATTACTACTACATGAATTCTTGCTTTAGCTATGACATACTTATAATTGGATATCCAATAAAGAAAGAAAGAAAATGACTGGTAGTAATATATATTTTTATTTGCTCTTGTTACAATATTTCTCTAATTTGAGGAAGATAAAAGGTTATGGAAGAAATATTCACAAATTTATAACTATAATTTGACATGTACATAAAATGTTTTGATTTATGCAAGTTGAAATGAACTTTGTTGTAGTGTTCAACATTAGCATTAGCATTGAAGATTACATCGCTAAAAAGAGTGTCTTTGGGTCATGTGTCTTTACTTCTTGAGCCCTATCATCTATAGATGGTTTTGAATGACGAGATCCAACACCAACAGTAAAGAATGGTCTGGTTGTTGTTTACATGTGAATGAGATCAGCTTGGACTTATGGCATAAGATTGTTTTGCTATAACAAGAGAACTTATGTCTCCTCGAAGCTTCGAAGACATAAGGGTTACTCCATAGACAATCAATCCCTAATCATACATAAACAGATACATAGGTACGATATACAATTCATATTAAATCGTCACACGTCTTGAGTATGTAGAAACCGCCTGCTCTCTTTCCAAGCAAAAGGCTCAGTTTCTTTCTCTTCTTGAATTGTATTTTGGTTGTTTTTTGCATCGGTCTTAATCCCCTTTCTTATATTACATTCGATATTTTGTATCTATAAACCTCAACTAGGAGTTAGTATTGGTATAAAGATTTCACATTTAAAACCAATTAATAATTATCTTCCTTTTTTCTTTTTTTCTTTTTTTTTTATGAAGAAGCTATTACTGTGGTTGCATAGTTAACATCCTGAACATCTATTTATATCTTAACTACTTCCACCATTTCCTAAAATGGATGATTTCACTTAAAAAATCAACCATCAAAAAGTGGAAGCCGGTGGATCAATCTCTCTAAATGGTTTCGAAGTTTAACTAATTGATATATCATAGTCGAATTATTAAAATAGGATTTTATTAGTTAAATAAATCTAGCCCAATCTAAAACAAAACCTAAAGAAAAAATACAAAAGTTCAAAAAAAAAAAACTACCAAAGTTATTAAAAAAAACTAGAAAATTAGCTAGTCTTCATTATTGAAAAGAGATAAAAATTCCTAGATTTATCAGACGGTAGTGTTGACTGATTCTGTCTCCTCCTCCGGCAAGTAAAATCGATTCTTCAACCAAATAGAATCTGAGATAACAGGCTCGAAGTCTTGGTTCCTATGCCAAGTGTAGAGAGCATGAGTTCTGTTCTTGATCTCGAGAAGTGCATGTCCGAAACTAGCTTCTCTGTATGCCGAGTAACTCGGTTGTGGATCCGTGTAACTGCATAAAAGATTTTGATCAAGAAAATTGTAAACCATCAAAAGCTTATATCAAAGTATGAACGTTTGTTTTTTTACCTGTTGGCGATTCCTTCGATATTGCCTCCATCTCCAATGGTGATGTAAACCGGAGCAGATTGATCACTAACCGGTGAACTCAATCCATCAGTAATATTGTATTTAATGTTGGAAATGCGCTTTGATCGCTCGTAAGCATGGACATGACCAGCAAAGACGATATCGACTTTGTTTTGGACGAACCATGGCTCGAAAGTAACTCTCATGCCCTCACCTTCCATATAGTGATAGTTGTTGCTGTTATACAAAGGCGCATGAGTGATAACAATCAGCCACGGAGTCTCTGATCGGTTTACTTTCTTGAACTCATTTTCCAGCCACGAGTTCTGCGGAGTGTACTTGTCTATGGTAACAAGAAAAACATTAACATTGTGATATAGATTTGAATATATCATAATGAACTCTTAGATAGTAACGTTTTAGATCGTACCATAAGCTGAGTAAGATGAGAGTATAATAATGTAAGCGGAGGCTCGTTTGATTGAGTACCAAAGTGGAGAAGTACTTTGTGAGGCTTTGTAAGGAACGTGGTAACGGTTCATGTATGGCTTGAAGGGTTGAGTCTCTCCCTGAAAGTGTATTCAATGGTTAATGTTACATTAATAAGTTCTTTAATGGAAATATATGTGTAGATCGGATCTTACTAAATACTGAGCGTAATCTATCTCATGGTTCCCTGCGGCCCAAATCCAAGGCTGATACGCAGCGCTTGGTTCAACAAAGCGACCATATGAATCCCATTTTCTATTGTCGTGGTTCGGATGGTCATCGGCGTAAGACAAATCTCCAGCGAAAAGTACCGCTTCACCTTTTGGGCTCGACATGTAGTTATACAATGTTTGGTTGGAGGCAAATGTTTGTCCCAAATCACCTACACAAAAAAAAAAAATCAGGATTAAAAATAAACCAAAAAAAAATATTAATTAAATTTATTAAAATATAAAAGTACATTTTTTGAATTTAATTCTCAAAATAAAAATTCACAGAAATTTGGAGAATATGAAATTTAACTATTAAAATATCAGAGAATTTAATTTTTAAAATATAGATGTTTAATATAGTATATACAGTAAATAAGATTGAAATACAAAATGCTTATAAGACAGCCAATAATGATTAATTTATTTTTGTTTATGTTTATATATCATTTTCATATTTGATATTCCTGTGACATAACATAAAGTTTTCATTCAAATCGTAAAGACACAATACCAACTTTTTATATTTATAACAAATTAAATAAAATTTTAGATTTTAAAACCCTAAAATTCGTTATTGAAATAATGGATTTGTATATACCTATAACACCGAATGTGTAGGCAGCATCTGGACCGACTTTAGGAGGAGTTTTGAAATTGAACTGTCTAGTGGATCGACCTGTTCCGAGCTCGTAGAAATACTTAGTATCATACTGGCCATGGCCACAATGAAAAAGAAGTTAAGAACCCTAGACATATATATTTGAATATAATAGATTACTTGAGAAACAAGGTAAAGAAAATGATCGAACCTCAAGCCCTTTAATGGTTGCGTGATGAAGAAAACCAGAGTTGTAATCGTGATAACTATAGGTAGATGTTTCGGCTACAACACTCTTCTTGTCACTCCCATCAGTATCAGCATTCCAATAGTTAACAACGTTAAACCCATCTGTGTTTGATGGAGTTACCCATGAAATGATCATACCTCGACCAGAGTGATCTCCTTGAGTGATATGAACCTGAAAATGGAGCAAAAGAGTGATGTAAGTCCAAGTGAAACACAAAATGTTAAAATTGAGTTTATTATAGATCGAGAAATTGAAAATTATACTTGTTCAGGAGCGTTTAAACCGGAAGGAGGAGGAAAGGTTTCCAGTGGCATTTCCTCAGAAGGTTCAGCAACTCTAACGTAGCTACTAGTGACTCCGCCATGAATCACGACGAAAATGCTTAGCAACGTTACAATGGAGAAAACTAGGGTTAAGGAATTCAACCTCATGTTTGTTTAGAGAACTCTAAATTTTGTGAATGGTAAATGATGTTATGATCGATGCTTATATGGAGGAAAAAAATTCTAGGTATATTCTAATTTTATTCTTGTTATTTAAATTCTTATTTTTGTTAAACTATTTAAATTCTTGTTGATGACTTTTTTAAAAACGAAATCAGTTTTGAAAATATTCCTAGATATACTCCTCGCAAATCTCTCTTATTTTGAATATTACAAATTTAAATTTTTTAACAAACATGCTACTTAATTAAAATGATATTTGAAAATACTAAAAGAGATAAAAATGAATAAAACAGATGCGGATATTTCTCTCTTTTTTCTTTAAAAAATCTTTAATTTAATTTTAAAAATGTAAATGTTACTAAATCAAATAGTTACTGATTTATTGATTTACTTTAAATACATTTTTATTCAAGCTACATGATCTTTGTGCTAGTCTTGGACTCTTGTTTAAGGCTATTAATGTATGGAGTTTCTATTGGACTTTTAACAAAAGTAACTATGAAAATAACCATTTAATTATAGAGGTTCAATCATTAAAACTCCAAAATCAAATTCTTGATACAACGAAATAGACAATTTAAAAAGACAAATTTAACAATACATAAAAAAATACAATCACAATTATACAAAATAAAGAACAGAAACATAAATTTCTTCACCCAAAACATCTCTCATTTCTATTTCAAGAATTAACCTTCCTGCAGTTCTTCCTAATCTCACCACTTGAACCTGTCAAGGGAGAGATATTTCCCATCTTGATCATCGATTCCGCGAACTGTTCGAAAAACTCTTCTTGATCTTCTGCATATTTCTGCACAAGCTCTCTTGAATCCTCATTGCTAGAGAACAAAACCTGGTCTGAATTCAACAGTCCCATATTCTTGATCAAGTTCTTGAAGTAGCTGTTATCAAATTTTCCTGCACTGTTGATGTCAAGCTCCGACAGGATTTGGTCCCCCCCTGAACTAGGACACCTTTGACGCAAGCTAGCAGCGAAAGATTGCTCTAAGGTTTGGTCGGGGCTTCCATTTCCAGATTGGTTGTAAAGTCTCTGTCTGAAACTAGTGCATCTTGAGAATCCAATGCTGTGACTCCCTGGAAAAAAAGAAATTGGATTAGGTTTTATAAATCCGTTTTTTATGGTTTAAAGTTAGCTTGAGAGACAAGTAAGCTTACCGGAGAGAGCAACCATGTCGGTGAGATCAAGATTTTGATTGGTAAATGTGGAGAGAATTTGACTGAAAGTGTTGTTTGGTGCAGGAATGTTGTTGTTTGATGCACTCAAGCTTGCACTTGTTGAATCTCTTCTTCCCAAAGGAACCATCCAGCTTGGTCCACCAGTCTACACACAAACCGAAACAAGTTAGATCTTGAGACCTTAAAGAACAATCGAACAGAGAGAAAGAGAGAAGTAAAGCGACTTACAAGAACAGAAGAGTCTCTAGCAGCTAGAGTTAAAGCATCAGCGCAAGAAACAATTCCAGGGCATTCATTCTCCAATGCAGCTTTAATGTCATCAACAACTTCAAATCCACGAGCTGATCCGCTGTTAGGGTTAGAGTTCTTCTCAGTAACTATACTTCCACTGCTATCTAGAAGCAACGAGCCATCACAACCCTACACATTATCATTCAAACAGAACTGATTAATGATGATTCTCAACATTAGTCGTTAGCTTGTTGAGCAAGTTACTTAATAAAAGCTTTTGAGTACCTGAGCAAAACAATCATGGAAATGGAGTCTCATGAGAGAAGCTGCCATACGAGTTTCTCTTTCAACAGCTTTGGCTACAACAGACCTCACAATCTCCTCAGCTTGTGGGCACGAGCTTCTGTAGAAACCTGGAAAGAGTTTACCACTGGAACCACCATAGTTACTCTCGTCGTCGCAGGTGCAGAGAGTTAGAACGCAAGCGAGAGAGAGAGAAATGAGAAAGATTGCGATTCTTGCCATTGTAAATTACCACAAGATCAAGAAAGATGAAAGTAGATGAGTTTGTGAAGGTAAGAGATATGAAGAAGGAGAAGAAAAATCAAAGGTAATATATAGGCGAGAGAGTTCTTGGAAAATGGAGAGGAAGAAGCAAAGGCAATATAGTTGGTACCTTGACTTGAGCTAATTAATTACGAAAATTAAATAACCAATTTATTGAATTGCTTGAATTCAAAAAAAAAAACTAAATTTTGGGTTTGGTATCCAAATGTCTCAAAGTTGCATGAATTGTTTTGACTATTTCACCGCTATTTTGTTTATTATTACTTTTTAGTTATTTTGGATACAAAATAGAACCAACTTACAAATGTCAGAAGTAGTTATTTGGATCGACAAGATCCGATCCATAATCCAAAGTCTGAATTGTTAGTTGGGGTATTTAACAACCAAACTGAGAAGAAATTGACAGTTAAAGAGGTTAAAACTAACTCTGTAACTCATGAAATAGCAAAATAAAAATTTGTCTATCCCTAACAATATTACATTAGCAAACACTCTTTAAAATAAATTCTTGTGGAGAAAAAAAAAGATAAACAATTAATCACTTAAACCAAAGACAATCTTTGTTTGCATTTATCTTGGGATATTAAAAAAATACATTTCCTTTGTTTTATTAAAAAAATATTTAAGAATTCTTTTATGATATACGTCTTTATATAAAATTGAAATTCATTTGATATATTTTATTGACTATTAATATTCTGTAATATTAGTTAAGCAAATAAGTATTATTTTTGTTTTAAAATAGTAAATACATATAGTGTTTTTTTTTGCTGACCAAATAAATCTTTGAATTGATCTAGTGAAAAAAGATTGCTGATATGATATTTATTCAACTTGACTAAAAATATTTATCTATTTTTTTTATTGTTAATTATTCTTATATATGAAAACTGGAGTGATTTGTATTTTTTTTAGTTTGCTGATGCTATATAACAAGGAAGATTCATCCCATGATTGATATGAGAGGTAGATGCAACAAATAAACAAATGCAAAAAGAACCGAAAGAGGAAAATTAGTTAGAGTAAAAATGAAATAAAATTATATAAAAATATGAAATATAAACGAAAAAATTGGTGATAAAGCACGCGGTTAATCTTTTAAACGCGTTTATAAATCTTTGACACTTAAAAATTCATCAATTCTAAATTTCTAAGTATTATAAAAATAAATAAATAAAAGTTTTATATAGTTTTACTTGGTCTTGGTTTCACAAGTCTTCTATTATGTGATAGAATATGTACAGTTTCTAACTGCTCTTTTGACAAAAGCGCAAAAAACAAATAATATTCTTAAATTTTGATTTGATTGTTGACTTATAAAATAAAATAAAATAAAATAAAGTAAAAAGAGACTTTGTCTTTTATCATAAAAACATGGATATGCAGGTAAAAAGCAATCTCAAAGATGAAGAAAACTCTGAACAATTCAACACGAGAGTGCTATTCCCACTTGACTCTTTGGCATTAATTGTCTTTTCTCTAGAAACTAATCAATGATTACCAAACAACAAGCCATTAAAGCATGGCTTCCAAAAACTAGTTGAATAAAACAGTTCTTTGATATACACAAAACAATAAATGATAATACTAAATCATGCTTCATAAAGATTTATAGTTTGGGTTATGGAATCTTATCGGTCTAACAGTTGACAGAAACAAAAATATTTTCTCAAATTAATACAAAAATAAAATGTTTATTTAGTGTTTTTTTAATTTTGGGTTTTGGATTTTTTTTTTTGTTTGGTTTAAACCAAGAGTAGATTCAAACTTTGAATCTTAATTTATTTTAGATCTGAGACCAAAGTCACCAAACAATGCTAATGTAGGAGAAACTAGAAATAGCTCATTGAGCTTTATTGTGCAAGAAATGTTTGAAGGAAAAAACTTTAGATTGTCTTCAAGATTGAATTGTTCTCAGATTTGTTGCACGATTGGCAGCCTTAAGTTACTATACTCTGAAACACAACAAACATATTTATATGAAAAATCTAATAAAGAAATTCTACGCATATTGCTTATGACAAGACATTGGGCTCTCTTGGGTTTGTCTTGGACTCTTCTTGGGTTTGTCTTTGGCTTCTCTTGGATTTATCTAATAGCTAATACCTGATAAAAATGATCGTAGCGTAAAACATTTTTTCCACCGAAGTTTAGGTACAAAATTTTGAGAAAGTTATTTTTAAAAATATGTTCTTATAAGAAGACCGGACTTAGAAAGTTAGAACTCGAACTTTGACAATTATAAAATAATTATGTTTAATACATTAGAAAGCAATTCAATTTACAATCCAGACATGAGTTTGTTTATATGTCGGACAATTTTTGTATCTACAGTTGAAATAACATGAACTGTCTTGATCATGAGCACCTTAATAGTTTGTATCAAGATATTTGATAAAGTTTCTAACATTTTTCATAACAAGTGATTTGTGACAAATCTTTTGTCAAACACGTAAAATGATTGTTAAAACATTCTTCCCAATGTTTATTTCTTGCCAACAATGAGAAAAGTATATGATGTTATTATCTAGAGGGATATAACAAAGTTTCAATACATCAGAATTAAGATTGGAGAAACAAGAGATTGATTATGCTAAATTAAACTCAAAGAAAATGGATCAGCAATAACTAAATGGGCCAAACTTTGAATTAAAAACTAATTAGGCTTAGAACAATAGAGGCCGAATAAAGCAATAGTTATTTCATTTGTTATTGGGTTTACTTTTTTTTTGCATTTCAGTCCTTTTTTGTATCCTCCTTAGTTTATGCCTGAGAAATCATTATTGTTCTTACTGTTGTATTTTCATCACCATGTAATCATTCTATTATCTTAAATATAATTATTTTTTTTTTATCGAGGACATGTAAGTCAGTAGTAATATTTTCTTTAAAAATCATCGACACTAAGATTCAAACCTCCTACCTGCAGTATCAAGAGAGGGATTCAAAACCATTATGCCAATTACAAAAAATAAAAATATAATACCTTTTACAAAAAAAATCTTATATATATTATTCGAGTATGAAAAATGTTTGTTTCTTGATCGTATGATTTACATTATATTGTCTTGGGCCATGAGATGATTATCGCTATGGTTAAAACTTTTTTCTTTCAACAATAACTTTTTATATTAAAGGTGAAAGCCACAAGGTTGATAAAGAATTAACACATACAATTACAAGACAATCATCTCACATTACAAACGAATAAATCTATTTGTAATTTTAAAAAACGAGGAATTAAGTGTTATATTATGCGCTTTCAACTCAAAACCAATTAACTATGAGTAAAGAGACTCATATATTATATATATTACAAAAAAATTATCTTTCTCTCCAATGTGAAATATTCTTACATTAAGGATATAGAAAAAACTCACATTACAAACTCGTCATTGCTTTGCTTAAAGCTGTTCTTCTATTTCTGTATATAAAAGTGAGACTTTTCCTAATTTGAGGTACTCCCAAACACGTTCTTTCCACCACATATAGAAAGCATATCCAACTAAACCTAGAAAAATTTCTTAATTCCTTTTAGGATTCATCCACAAAACAGTCTGAAGCTTAATAAGCCAATACAAGATTTAGAGAACTATTTACAGTGAATAAGATTGAAATACAAAATGCTTTATATTATCACATGTGTACGAACCAATTTTGGATCTTTAACACGCAAAAAAATGCAGATATGTCCTAATAATTATCTCATGTCAAATACATGAGGCAAATAATAGCCCACCGCAAGTGATGTGATTACTTTTTGTTTTATATATGTTTTTTAATAAATAAACAAATAAGAAGAAACAGCCAATTATTTTCAACAAGTGTGTATTCTACATATACTAGACGAATACGACATCCCAATAATGATTAATTTATTTTTGTTTATGTTTATATATCGTTTTCATTTTTATTATTCTTGTGACATAACATAAAGTTTTCATTCAAATCGTAAAGACACAATACCAACTTTTTATATTTATAATAGAAAGCGAAAAAGATAAACATAAGCCTTCTTCACTCAGAATTATACAAGTGTACAATAAATTCGTTTAATTTTTTTGAAAAGAATAAAGCAAATAAACTAAATTGACGTTAAATATTTTTTTGGCCACATATGTAATAATCAAAAGGAAAATCTTCAATATATCTTCTTCTATAAATGTGCTTCAGTGTTTGTGATCGTACAATTTTGGCATTACATTTTAGTTTTAAGAAAAAAACAATTGAATTAATTTATTAGAATCCTATCTTTTTGTATGAATGATGCTTTTCAGAAAGAAAAAAATTGACTCTTGAAGGTTTTTTCTAAATACTCGTTAACACCTAAGATTTGTCATATGCACTTCCGTATATTTGACTATTTTTAAATTAAAAATTTATATTAAACCCTTATTTTAAAAATTTTACTTGTGGAATTCTTCTCAATTTGATAATCTAGATGACTCCGTTAATAACTCTGTCATCATATCATAGGTTCGATCCCTTTCAGCTACATATAAAAGATTAAAAATAGATTTTAGAGAGTAAATTTTGAACTATATATCGAATTTTATCAATTCAATTGTTAACAAAAGAATCTTTAATTCAAATATCAACTTCTAAATAACGAGTTAATTATATAACATAAAATTTCTAATTATATTCAAAATTAACCTAAAAGACTAAAACCATCAATCCGAAATATAAGTTTATTCATTCTTAAAAGTACCAATATATATATTTGTTTTTCTTGAAACATAATAGATAAATTTCTCCACTATACTTATATTCTAGAGAGCCAACCTAATTTTCAGGTATTATTGTTTAAAGTTTAAAAAAAATAAGATTATGAATTGAATTTTGTGAACTTAATTATTGACAAAAATAAAACAAAAATAAAAATAAAATAAAAAATTACTAAAATAGAGCAAATTTATATGAAAATTACTAGAATAGCTTTTTAAAAAATAGAAAAACAAAAATGGTTACAAAGACATAAATACCTTTCAAACAAAAAAACAAAAAAAAAATTATTTCTCTTTCCATCTCTCTTTTCGTTTTTCTTCCTTTCTCTCTCTCTTCGTGTTTCTCTCTCTTTTCGTCTCTCTCTCCATTTCTCTCTCTCTTCGTTTCTCTCTTTCTTTGTTTCTCTCGCTTTCTCTCTTTTTCTCCCTCTCTCTGCGCAACAAACTCTACCAAAGGTAACTTTACCACGAGAAAAACAAACTCTACTATAGGTCAACTATAACTTTAACACGAGGAAAACGAACTCTACCATGGGTCAAATGTAACTTTACCATACACTACATTATCGAACTATCAACTTTACCAAAGGTTCCTAATTAGGTTTATCAAAAGGAAAACGAACTCTACCATGAGTCAACTGTAACTTTACCATACACTACATAATCGAACTACCAACTCTACCATAGTAACTAATTACATATTAAACAAGGAAAACGAATTCTACCATAAACGATATCTTAACTCTACTACTCATTGCATTTCACTCTACCAAACATCGAACACAACTCTTCTACGAAGGCAAATAACTCTACCAAAAAGTAACTTCTAATCCATTCCACGAGCAAAACGAACTCTACCATGGGTCAACTATAACTTTACCATGCACTAGATTATCGAACTATCAACTCTACTAAAGGTAACTAATTACATGTTCGACGAGATAAACGAACTCTACCATGGGACAACTGTAACTTTACCATGCACTACATTAGCGAACTATCAACTCTACTAAAGGTAACTAATTACATGTTCGACGAGATAAACAAACTCTACAATGGGTCAATTGTAACTTTACCACGCACCAAATTATCAAACTATCAACTCTACTAAAGGTAACTAATTCCATGTTCCACAAGCAAAACGAACTCTACCATGGGTCAACTGTAACTTTACCATGCACCAGATTATCAAACTATCAACTCTACTAAAAGTAACTAATTATATGTTCAACGAGATAAACGAACTCTACCATGGGTCAACTGTAACTCTACCATACACTATATTATCAATCCGTCAACTCTACCATGTTTCATTCATTTAGTTTAGTAAAGTTCATGTTAGACGAACGAGTGACGTGGCAAATTTCATTAATGACAATTTCGTAATTACGTTTTTGTTTATTCATAGAAAAGCAAAACGATATATTAAAAATATCAAAAACTATTCTAGTAATTTTGAAACATTTGCTCTATTTAAGTAATTTTTACATAATTCTACTATATTTCAGTAAATCACCCAAATAAAAATTGCAATATCAAGATGAAAAAAGCAAAATCAAGATGAAAAAAGCAAAATCATGATAACATAAACATATATCAATGATGATTACAAAAACACACACACCAATTACATGACAAAGTACAACTCATATATATGCCCCAATCTAAAGAGTTCATATTTATCTTTCCAACCATTTAAAAGATGCATGTACTATAATCATGTCTCCACACCAACCCAAAAAAAAAAGAAGCTAAACTTACAATATTTATTTAAAAAAAAGGGCAACAATAATAATAATAATAAAAATACTAATTGTTTTTAGTTAAAGTTTTTCAATCAATACATATTGATATCATTAGCCATGATTGGTTGGTTAGAGTAAACCGAACCACCCCAAGGATTAACACCACTCATCATATCATCGTAATATCCGTCAATCCCAACCGTCCGATCATCAAATCCACAGCCGTCGATTTGGTCAACACCAAATCCTCCACCGTTCGATTGAACAAGATCCACAATCTCGTTTAAAGATTGAAGTCTGCTACTAAGCTCTGACATTTGAGCAGTGAGAATTGAATTCTCAGCTTGAATCTTCATGTAAAGCTGAGATGTAACATTGAGACTGTTCAAGATCTGAGAATTGTCACTTGAAAGCTGATTGATTTGAGCTGTTAAATCATCAACATGTTTCTGTTTACGCATCCTTGATCTTCTTGCAGATTCACGGTTTGATAACATTCTTTTACGTTTTCGTTCGTCGACGGTGACGACGGAGTTTGATTGAGTGTTTCCTCCGTCTGATGAGCTTGAGCTTCGGTATGTGCTGCTTGATGACGCCATTGATGTAGAACAAGAAAATTACAGAGAACAAAAAAGAAAAAAAGGACAGGTTTTTATTTTAAAGTTTTGATTTTTATGTATGTAAACGCTAATTAGATTATTGGGAATTTTGATTTAGCAATTCATGAAACGTTGTAAAACCAGTAGAGGAAGACGACGGAGAAAGATTGAACAAGATGGGTTCTACGGCGGAGAGCAGATTTAACCGTGAGCCCAGAGAGCAAGATTTCACAAAGAACAGGAGTCATTAGTTTCCGATCATCAAAGACTCGATTTTTATGTACTTTAAACAAGGGTTTGTCTGAATTATGTTGTCAGAACAAAAAAAAAAGACAGAAGAAGAGATTTAAGTGTTTTGTGAAGAAGACGATGAAACAGAAGAGAATAAATATAACAAAAACAGAAGAAGATTATAAAAGAGATAAGGAGCTAAAGATGTGTGAAGGGGAAAGAGGTTTTTGATGAATGATATGTTGTGGATTATATAGAAACTCAATCTCAAGTATTCATCCACTTGATATTTTTTTAATATTATTTTTAAATATTTTTTTATGAAATAATTGATGGTGTAAAGCTGGAATTGTTTAGCCCATTGTTTTCTTATTGTTATTTTATTTTTTAAAATTAATAAAAAAAGTTTTATCTTTATTAGAAAAATCTTTAGGTCAGTAGGTGAGATTTGCTTCTTCTTCTTTTTTTCCTTTAAAGACGGTATCTTTTACTTGGGTAATGGTAAGTTTTTTTTTTGGGTAATGATGATTTAATAAGATGGTCAAATAGGTGAGTAAAAGTTGACCAGAAATCAAGATAGAATGGAAACAATCCATTATTTCTTGTAATTTGTATCTTTACTAAGGAACTTTACTACATAAAACCTTTATTATATTTTTTTTTTACCATATTTCATTTAATGGTTTTGAATATTTTGATACTGAATTGGAAGTGATAATATATAGGAAAGTAATATGATGAAATAAAATTTAAAAGTTTTCATACATGTATCAAATTGTTGTAATTTTCTACAAAACATTGTTTAACATATATATAAACTAGCTAAGTTTTTCTCAGTTTGGTGATTATGTTGATTCAGTTAATAACTCTGATTT